>CAJVPL010001587.1:0-12944 GCA_910591945.1 Ambispora gerdemannii | reverse complement strand
ATTTTTTAAATCCATATAACTTCTTAAATATTCATCCTAAATATTAACTATCTTATATTAATTTGTAGCTCATGTTACGATCTACAACTTTACTTAGAACATCAACAAACATTTACTTGAACTCGAACCAAACTATTTGTCTGGTTCGAGTCTGGTTCAAAATTCGAACCGAACTCGAACCAGACTTTTAATTAGATTCGAATTTTTGAACCGGACTTTTCGTCAGGTTCGAGTCTGGTTCAAGCTCGAACCAAACCAGACTTTTTTTCGGAACCCTAGGATAAAGCACTCTATCCTGCATTATTCATCAATTGTCTCTGATATTATTGCAGTGCTCCAATTCTATGGGAATGCATTGAGTTTTTCATAGAAGATTATTAGCATGATCAGTGTAAAAAAAACATATCTGGATTTCTTTATTAACAATTGATGAAGTTTAAAAGAGTTATATGCAAAAAAACAATCTCTCTATTGTTTAAAGATGACATATCTCATATTAGAAGGTTTAAAAATCTCAGATACATTGATTAGTGCAATTTTACATTCATGTTCAGATATATGCTTTCTCATTCTTGATCGAAGTTACAGTTTCAGTAATATATCAATTATAAAAATTGCAAAATATTGTCTGAAATTACTACATCTGAGTCTTGATACGTGTATAACTATTACTAATAGATGCATTAGTAAAATAACACAATCTTGTTCAAATTTAAAATACATAAATCTTGCTTCTTTGTATAGAGACAGTAATATTTTCAGTGCATTTGTGATTGAAATAGCACGATCTTGTTCCAATCTAGTATATTTAAATCATAATGAACAACCTTCTATTAATAATGAATCAATTTGTATAATTGCATGTTCATGTATAAATCTTCAACATCTGGATTAATCATTCAATGAAATAATTATGAATGAAGCTATATGTGCAATTGCAACTGGCTGTCCAGATATGTGAAATTATTTTCTCGAAAGCTGTGAATGGATAACTGATAAATCAATCAAAAAAATTACACAGTTAAATCAAAATCTGCAAAAGCTTATTCTCATTTCCTGTTACAAAATTACAAATAATGCTGTATGTAATGTAATCTGTTCATGTTCAAACATTCAGAATCTTAGTTTTCAATATATTTATATCACTAATAAAATGATATATAAAATTGCACATCACTGTTCAAATTTATTAGTTCTCAATGCAAAGAAATGCCCGTTTATTTCTGATAAATAAATATATTATCTATTAAGCAAAAAACCAGCACTAGAGCTAATATTGGATTGAATTCCGTGATTCATATAAGCTGGAATAAAAATTTTGATATTAGATGAATAAATCAAAGTTTGACGTTCAATAATAATTATTTATTGACACATTAATATATGTTAAAGACACTAGCTCTACTATAGTTGTGAAATAATAGAATTATAACTTTATTAATTAATGCGTGTATTTTTGTAAATTCAGACGTAACATCGATGTCACTGGCGCAGTAACGATTATATTCTACATTCCTTTTTTAAAACTTCGACTATCACATAATCAATATTTTCTTGACTTAAGTTTGAAATGTTTGATGCCGAAAACGATCTAATGCCTCTTAATTTCTCTTTACCAATACCAACAAATAAATTATATATTTTTCCTGCTCTCTCCTTTCTTTTTTTCAATGCATCATTGGTGATATTATCTGGAAGTTGTTTCCGGATTTCGTCATTAACAAGAGCCAAGCAAGCTTGTTCCCATGTTTCAGATTCTTATAATGATCAAAACATTTTTTTATAGCTTCACCAAAGTTAAAATAACTTTCGATAACCTCCCTACTTGCTATTTCACTTTTAGATTCAGTTTGCGTAATTTTGCTATAATGATACAAAAAATTATTGGTGTTTTCATTGACTTCTATTACTTTTTCAAAATTTTCCGTTATTACTGATGTCAATTCCTCAATAAGTTTTTTAATATATGAGAATCTTCCTTTGATATTTGTTTCTTTGCTTTCTTATTGAAAAGTTTACTGGCAGATTCACTAACACGCTTTTTCTGGAACGTATCTTGAAATATTGTAAAATCTGGAGATATATTCATTGGATCAGCGGTATATAGACTTCCAGGTGTGCTCTCGACCATAGTTTTTATCTCCTTCTTGCAATCAGGTCTTGGACATATTGAATGTTTTTTGATAGAATTTTCGATACAATCACGATGATATATATGACCACAGATGAGTATGGTAATCGGATTTTTTATTTCATACAAAAAAAGTTCTCGGTTGCATAATGAGCATGGGTCAAGTTCTGAAACATTAACGCCTTTTGCTATTTTTTCGACGGATGAATTTTTTAGAATATTTAATGCAAGGGATTCGAGAGATGAAATATTAGCAGACATAGCGAGGTATATAACCAGATAAGTTTTCCGTATATTTAACTCATTTTTTTATAACCGAGTTAGTACCAAAGCGCATATACTATTACAAAGCAATGACTCTTCGAGTCTACACTCCTCACGACTAACAAAACCAATTTCAGATGTTATAAAAGTCAATTTCGGATTTGATGATCATTAATTATTTCGGCTTAATATTTTAGTTTAGTCTCTTATAATGATGATCTCAAATAGAAACAAAATTAATTATTGGAAAAAGAATATGCGGAGCATAGAGTCTCTGACTCATATGACCCTTTGTTTGAAAAAGTAATAGCGGAGCTAGTGTCTCTGACACATAAAATCACGATAAATCGATTGTGTATACAGATATTCGATCATATGTTATACCACAGAATAAAATCGAAGATCATAGAACATCTATATACATGCATGATTTAATCGTGTAACCTACCGATTGTTAACATATAAATCCAAATCCGATTGACTAACTCGTGGCATATGCATTTTCTTTTTTTCGTCGTGTATGTTTACATAGTAAATCCTCATGGGCTTGCATCGCGCCAGTTCCACAATCCCTAAATCTACTCTTCCCATACCTAAACGAGGCTGAAATGGGTGGGTGAACGTTTTAAAAGGTCAGAATAGCGATTTATTATTACCTGTCGCTTTTAGTTATTTTTTTTTATTGTATTTCTTACTCGCGATTTTTATTATACCGAAAAATGGAAGAATTTCTTTTAACAAGAGAACCCCTTGATATCGTTAGAATTTCTACAGCATTATATGTACGAGTAGAACAAGGTGAATGGAGTGGCGTTCTTGAGAAGGAAGTGGAGAATTTTGAAAATATCTTGGAAAGAGTTTTAGGACAAGTTCCCTCAGAAGATGTTGAACGAAAAAAGAAGCTTCGAAGTTTTGGTACTGGAAAAAAATTGGCAAAACGGGTAAGACAGTAACTATATTTATGACAAATATGTGGATATGATGTCATGCATTTTTTAGGTTTTCTAGTATGGTATAATATTATTACTTCCCGCACGGTAGTAACTAGTTTATACCATATGCTACATATCAAACATTTTTGCCGGCTCTTGAAATTTTGTGAAAATGGAAACCTAATCTGATTCCGCGATGTGGTTAAATTTAATATGTTTGTCAAAACGAGTCTTTAGAACTAATTCTAGGTCGCAACTGCATTCGAAGATCTATGTTCACTCTCAGAAATGAAAGCATTAGTGATTGATACCGAAGCCTGGCATGAAGACGCAAATGCGAATTTACGATCTTTGAATCGTGATGTTGGACGGTGTATAAGCGAGAGCGCTAGTTATGAGAAGACCATGTGGGAGAGAATAGAAATGGAACTTAAGGAAATAAATGTGGAGGATCTTGGCTTCGATCATCCGATATGTTCAGGCGTTCTCGATATAAAATCGGTACCCTTTACAAATATACCCGGGTCGGTTTGTGATATTTTTAAGGAACCATTTCAGAAATATAAGTTAGAACAGAATCATAATGTAATGGATGCATGTAAAGAATTTATCTGGAACGAAGAATCGAAAATTAATATAGATGAGGTTTTGGGTGATGTTAAGCATGGAGAATGGTTGGATAAACCTGAAAAATTGCAAGCTCTAACAAAACAGATGTTAGAATCAACGTAAGCCACTGGAAATAAGTTTTGCTAAAACCCCGCTTATATGATTCTTTTACTTTTCTCATTTACTGGTAAATAATTATAGGCTCAAAGTTTGGAAATCTCCAAAATACGAAGCATATATAAAGAAAGGAACGTTTGTGAAGTGCTCGCACCATTGTTAAACATAGTGATGAGCAATTTACCAGGAAATCCAATAGCGTGGGATATATGGTAAGCTCAACTTAACGAATCGCGTTATGTGATTATCATATCTTCTGCTATAATTAATGTTTCCCAAACAAGGGGCGAAGAAGGGAGTTCAGCTAGTGCTATACGAAAAGGTTCTCGTAAAATTGCACGAAGGGCTGATTATATGATGGTGGCGCAGTTGGGAAAAAATGCTAAACTTGAAATTGTTTATCTTGAAACCGGTAGACCTGATTCCACTCGAGATAAACGCCTTCGTGATCATAAAAAATTAATACGTTTTTCAAAGATTCTATTGATACCACAAGAAGCGTATTAAAGCTCAAAAAGATATTCAACCAATCATCGAAGAGACAGAATTTGTCTATATTTACTATTAACGTTGCAGGTATATACAAATTACTTCTATTTTTATATCCATAAATCACTTATATTTCGTTTTATTACTTTATAATTTTGCAGGCGACGTTATAGAACTTTACGCTATGCATAGAGAATTGGGTATTTACAGATATTGTCTCAGAGGAAGCATCAATTCCATTACACATAACTTCAGCAAACGCTGTGTATCCGCTCATTCATACCTTACTAACATTAAGAACGACAGTTGCATGCACAATTCATAAAATTTTGATTCTGGAGACAGTGAACATAGTTCTAGTAAAATGACAACGACTGTACCTACTCCTTAAAAATTCATAAATTTCATTTCTGTAATTTGTTTCTATTTTACCGCATCAATAAAACTGGCCCTAGTGGTTAATATAATTACATACTTTGTTATTTTTCAATCGTCACACGTTATTTTTTAATCATTCGTACGCGCGTTATTTAAAGTACGTCCACCAGAAAATTAAATTATATGTTTGCACGATGCTTGTAAATTACGATGATATAGTGGATTTTGATTGGACGATCATCGTATATATACCCCTTACCCAATCAACGATTACTTACCTCCCATCCCACGCTTCTTTTTTTCCGCGAAAGTATACGCTATTCTTCTTGAGTAAGACTCGGCTCTAGGGTTATATAACCTTAACGGCTCGTCGAATAGTGTCGCTTTTGATTTCCCCACCAATTAGTAATACACTGCGAACTTTTTTGTTTTATACAGTTACGATATCGTACAGCGGGCATTGCGATATTTAGGCCAATAAATGATAGTTTTATTTTACTATATGAATAATATTAGCAACATAATACTTATAAAAAATACAATATATAATATGATGATTTTAATTCCGAAACTGCTTAACAGACGAATTGCAAATTTTCATTTAGATTAAAAACTAATCACAATAACATGCTTCAGGACCACATTCTGATTGGCATTGTTGGCATTGTTCCCCGCATTCTTCGTTAACTTCGTATTCTTTGGGGTGCTTCGATTGACTAAAATGTACCAATATTTTATTAGAGAAAACTTAAAAAAGATCAAAAACATTTTATTACAACTCACCTTTGCACATATGGTTCATTATAAATCTTATTCCAAGCTTGAACTGTAGCTTCAAAACCAACTGATAATTCCTTTTCAGGCAACGTATCATCATGATTAATAATTCGACCAGCATGCTTTTTGGTAAATGCACGATAAAGTGATGCGTGAATCTGATGCGTATGCCAACACAAATCGATATCAAACGTAGGTACAAGGGGAATACTTGGTTTCTCTTTCGTTAATGACAAGAATTTAAGGTATCGCACGGTAGCGTTTTCTTGAGCCCCTACGCAATCGACCCATTTATTGTTGACCACCTTATCTGTGAATTTGCGTTGCCGACGTACAGCACTAATTAGATCAATTGAGAATGCTAACGGAATGCCAATGTAGGCGGATAAGACGCGCTGGACAATTTTCTCTTCTGAATTTTTAATCTGGAAATTGAGTTGTTTGACTATATGCTCCCAGTTGTATTGGTCAAAATTTGTTAATTCATTAATGCTACTTGTAGTAAATAACGATTGAAAACTTCTGGTCGCAAATTCTTCCGAATATGTGCCATTTTTTCGATTAATTAAAGTTCCACTAGATAAAAATAAAGTGACTTAAAACATTTATTTTGGAGTAATTAAGAATCACCAAAAATTTGTATTACCCAATCAATCGAGTTTTATCCTTATTCCAAGCGCTAATATCATCGACGAATCGTTTTGCGCTTAAAGTTTCAATAGAATATGGCGCGTAACATTTTGGACAACTTTCATCCGTCTCAACTGTTTGCATCAATTTCACATAATTTACCCTATACAGTATTTCGGTATTAAGATTATTAAGTGAGAAGTTGGAACCGAATTTAATATTTCCTTACCATGGGATTTGAACACTTGATTTACACCAAGGGCAGATTATCTTAAAATCGGAACTATCATTTGGGTCAAGAATCCATGGTTGTTTAGTCTCTTCTACCCAGACTTTTTCAGATGGAGGATCAGTATGATCACCATTACTTTCCCAAACATCGTACTTATTAATGGAATAAAGATTTTTAAAAGTTTAATACGCCTGAGGGATAAAAAAGAAATGCTTACCAATTGTTTTAGAGGGAAATCTGGAAACTTTTGTTGAGGGTCATAAATTCGGTGCAAATCTTCGTAGTATCGTAATGGCGAAAGCAAATGAGAATGCCAAATATAGCAAACATCTATCTAATTTTAAAAGAGCGTATAGGTTTGGAGAATACAAGTTATCACAAAGCTTTCATGTCTTCCGAGACATTACAAAAAGAGTGATGTAGACGGCACCTATGGGCGGAATTAGCTCAGTTCCTTGATCATACTTTTGACTGCCCAACAAATTCAACCACAATACATAGCGTTCCTGCGCACGTAGTAAGTATCTTGTATCGATGTGCTCGTCCGACTGTTCCAACGCCTTAAATTTAATCAAGAGCATAACATGTGCATGCAACATAGCTGGGTTCACGACTCCGTCAATATCAACGAATAGCACCTCATTCAGAATATTGGAAGGCATTGTGTTTTTTTAAGAAATTGATACTGAAAAATCGCGTATACCGCAAGTTCTATACAATATTTATATTTATTGCAAGTAGTACATGAAGGCACGTGAATTAATAAAGAATATGGAAAATATGAACTATTATCTGGTTGGATAAAAAAGAATTTTCCTTTTTGATCTTTGAATCGCGCATTTGCGGCACAGCAATTTCGAAAATTTTTTTATGCAAAAGACAACGAAAAGCTTTCAAAGCTACATAATAGACATATTTTTATCTGTTCTGCAAGTTTACTTAGAGCTTGAAAGGTGGTTTTAAATGTCAGTTTTGACTTTAAATATAAATAATTGATTTTATCGTCTTTTCCGATTGCTTCCAAAATGGGATTTGACGAAAAAAAAAGTTTTATTAATTAGACCAAAAGTGACATTCAATAGCTCTAAACGACTTGCAGAGCAGTCAAAATTACGCATACTATCTGTTTTTAAAGTCGTATTATTCGTTTTTCCGACGGCTCGTCGAATAGTGTCGCTTTTGTCTCTCCTCTACTAGAAATAGACCGACTATTTTTTCTATCACCGGCTATTGCTTTATCGTAACCAATGAACTCAACTAATAAACGAAAAGAAGGCGTCACTTCGGAGGAAACACCACCCACGAAGAAGTTATCACGACAGGCCCGTGCACATAAAAATAAAAAACAGAGGCGAGAGCAGATTGAGACGTCACACGAATCAGTTGATATAGTCTTCGACCCTAACCTAGTACAGAAACATTATACATTTTTTTTCTTTGCGCTAGACTATTTTTGTATTGATAAGACGCACTTGCCTTAGCTTTTATATGGGTTATGGAACATAACGGAGCCATTAGTCGACCCCGTGTTCTGGCGAAGGCGATTTCGTTTGTTCTGCAAAATATAACCTAGTGCTTAGCAAGTCGCTTAGCGATAAGCTTTTTATTTAAATTTAGTATTTTTTTTTTATATGATCAAGCATCGAAACCACCCGTGGTCTACGTACTCGATTATTTAGAAAAGGAATGGATAATTTTCTCCCTCGGATCGTAAATCATCTAAAGAAATAAAAACTAGACAGGGGACTCAACTAAAAATTTATTAATCGAGACATTCAAGATTGGCCAGCGATACCTCTCTCAAGTTAGATGCGAAAACATCCTCACTTTATGAGACAGAAATTCGTGAAGCAAGATTGGCCAGCGATACCTCTCTCAAGTTAGATGCAAAAACATCCTCACTTTATGAGACAGAAATTCCTGCAGATTTTTTGACTTTACTTGAAACCGATATCATTAACGTGTCGAAGAACGATAATACCGCTGTCTCCACTCGTGATGAAGATAAAGAACAACGGATCTCATTTGGACGGTTTTGGGGGTTTAAGGAACCGATTAAAAGAAGAGAGGTACGACGACACCTTAAGAATCAGTGGGGGAAGCTCCAACACGCTCTTGATGTCCAAAATAATAAAGATTTGCAAGCTCTTTTCACGACCGCTGTTGAACGTAATACCCGAAGAGAAAAGATCCGGTTAATCACGACAGCACGAGATAATTTTCGATCGCTTGACAGTTAGTAGGATTTCGTTTCATTTATTGATTCAGAATGCATTAATGATATGGATAGCCAGATACTAGTACATCTTGACCAACTCGATGATCTAACTGCCGTGATACAAGCAACGAACGCTATTAACTCCTATTATTTCCACACGTTGAAACATCCGTCACATAGAAGCGAAAGTTTTTGGAAATTTTTTATAGAACACTTCGGTGTATTTGCGTTGAATAACCTCCTCCCTTACACAAGTTCGAATAGTGCGAGTAGTCACAATATCGAACATTTAGAGTATGTCAATAAATTAATCCACGGTCTTGAACCACTGTCGAACTCTATTAATCGGTTTCTTCAAAAATATTATAAGAGTTTGTACGAGAAGTTATCCAAATTAAAGTGGGACCCTTCGCAACTAGATAATTCGGCGTCTTCCCTATAATCGCAGTTAATTTCAATACTATCAGTGATTACTATTGGGACGAACATGACGATCCGAATAGTTTCTGTTGTCTAGTCGCTCTTGAAGAGTTCGAAGGCGGTGAATTGTGTTTTCCTGAACTCGAAATTGTTATACCACTCAAGCCCAATCAGGTTGTAGTATTTTCTTCGCGTCTCCTGCTTCACGGTAATCTTCAAATCACGAGAGGGATTTGGCATAGCGTCGTATATTTTTGTTCATAGCATGCTCTTCCACCATTTGCACGATTTTTCTTCGATATATGAATATCTAGAGGTGGGGATCGAAAGTGATGCTCATGGGTCGGCTTTTCCTATGATTCCTCGGCAAGATCTCAACGACGCACGAGATCTGAATAACCGAATCACACTCCCCCAACCGAAAAAAAGTTAAACCGAGATACCAGAAAGATCTTGTGATAAGAGGCGAGGGAATATTGGTAAGTAATTATTTAACATGGGCTAGTACGTTTGTGTTAATCTTTTCATTGTGTTACATACATTGTTAAAATCGCTAATTATAATCACTACTTCTTTACAGATTTATCACGTGCCAGACGTGGGTTGAAAGCAGAGGATCCACTACCCGATGGGGTATAATTCGATACTTATATAGCGAAAATAATTATATAGATTTAACGGTTTTAAAATGTAAATATATCAGTTGATCACTGGTTAAATAAAGATTTTCGTGTAAATATATTTATTTTTTCTTGGCATTTTTTGGCGAACATGTTTGCTGAAATTTCATCGGTTTACATTAACACGATAAATAATTAAATATATCTATATTTTTATAAAATATAAAAAATGGCAAACAAACAATCCAAAGTTGATTCATTAGAAGAATGAATTTCCAAGCTTGTAGCTGAAAATGATATACTTAGATGGGAAAACACTGAGATCAAGTCTGAGAACATTGAACTTAAAACTGAGAATGCAAAATTAAAACAGGCTTTGGAAGAACATGAATCTAGATTTATGAAACTGGAGCAGAATGATAAAGATACTGCTTCGGAAAATGCCAAACTTAAAGCTAGGGTTATGAAATTGGAACAGAAACAGTTACAATCTGACAAAGAAAAGAGCAATCATATTATATTACGAAGTAATGATTGTGCCAGCTTCACTAATGCTCCTGCATCTAAATCGGATGATACCACCTTTATTGAAATGGAAAATTCTAACGATGCTCCTGAACAGACAAACTTACATTGTAATGAGTCAGAGGCTCATGGCTATACCATTGATACTCTTGCAATTAATATATCTGATAACACTTCAAATTCTAATGTACGTCAGAAGCTTTCATCCCAATATCCCACATCACCTGTTTGTACAGAATAAGTCATTGAAAGACAAGGAAATAGACAAATTCGTAGATTCAATACATGAGGAACAGGTTAGTAAAGAAATAATTCAGAGAATTAGGGAGAAGAAACTTCGAGATCAAGAATTGCTCTCAACTTTTGAGAATAGTACTCCTAATATTTCGCGTGAGCAAGATTTAATACAAGAGATATCGTCATCTATTAAAGATCCAAATTATGATGATTCCAAACTTTCAGTGAACATGTTCGCCAAAAATCATGTGACTAATAATTTAACTCAGATATGTAATGAAAAAAATAGTTCTATTTTGTTTTTCACATCAAAAAATAAAATCTTACTAAATTTATCAAGTTTATATCAGAAAGCTTGTAATACAGAAAAGCAAGCAATTAAAGTTAATCAAGACGAAATTACGTGTTGGTATTATTATATAATAGAATTTGACAACTAGGTTAAAAATCACATGAGATCTGATCATATTGACGAGAAAAAGGCAAAAGGTCAAATTTACGATTTTATTATTGCACAACTAAATCCCAAGCACAAAACTTTGCAAAAGCAGATCCAAAAAGCTAGAAAATTTTATAATTTATTTGAAAAAATAGGAATAGACAAGATTCAGCATATCAAAATCTTTAGCACAAATTCTATTTCAAGATTTACTAATTTACAGATTCAAATTATTATTGATCATTTTGCTAAAAAACTTGACATAGAATATATTGATGACCAAGACAATTCTCCAGATAATTTATCTAAAACTGATATAAGTATATCTACTAAATCGATTCCTTTAGATCCAAAGAATTATTGCTCTGCAATAGATTTCCAAGAAAATAATCAAGACGAGACAAAGATTCGAAACTCTGCTTTCTTAAAATTACCAGATACCAAAGTAAGTATATTACAAGTAAATACATCTAGTCATCTTGTGATTGTTTTTGACAATAAATCTCAATCTTTTATCTTTATTTTATCTGATGATCCAGAAGAAAAGTGAAAATTTGTTATTAATAAAGTGCTAGAGCAATTTCCTTATTTATCTTCGAAGTATAGCAATAAAAATCACGATTATTTTGATTTTAATAATTCAATATCCTGTCCTATATGTAATAAAGATCATAAAAAAGAAAATATAAGACATAATATAAAGGGTGAATGGGGTAGTGAAGATTATGTTAATACAAAAACCTATCATTTCAAATGCTGGGAGACTTATCAAAATTCAATTCAAATAATAATGATAAAAGCGTAATGTTCTCATTTATTCAAAAATTGTTGAAATTAATAAATTAATAAAGTAATATAACAGTGAAAGAACAAAAACTGGATGAATTACAATTAATGAGATTCACTAAAAATTCTAAAAGTCTCTTATGATAACTTGTATGCAAACTAACTAAATATTATTAATAAAAAATAGAAATGAATAAAAAAATAAAGTAAAAAGATAAAAAGAATTAAAGAAATTAACAAATAGTTTCAAAGTAAATAATAGGACTTATTGAAGATATCTAACAAAATAAAATAATAATTGGATTTATCAAGAGTGCCAATTACGAAATATAAATAAAATAATCAAACAGGACTTATTGAGACTGCCTAAAAGTAATAAAACAAAAGTAATAATGTCAACGGCTTATTTAGAGTGGAGGAGCATTTACTACTTGTAATTTTAAGGTTTGAAAATAATTCACAAAAATAATAGTGTATTTACAAGTAAAATATTACTAGTAAGAATTTAGTTATTTATTAGATAAAAGAATTAGAACATGAGAGTTTCTAGCGATAAGAGACTCTTCTTTTATACATTTTCAATCTTTTACATAATTTACAAAACTAATAACTGTTCTAAATTATACCATGATTTACATATAATACTAACAATACAAAATAAGTATAAACATCAAAAGATAAATAAGAAATTACACAAATTCATTAACAAAAAATACAAAAGAAAATTAGTTATAATTTTAGTGGTTAAAGATAAAAAAAGCAAGAGTTTGAGTAAAAAGAAGTGTTATATAAAAAGAAAACAATAGTACTATTATAGTTTATTTTGTTTGTTATATATTATTGGACAATTTTTAGTTTATTTTTATTGAACACTTCATATAGTATATTTTATTGGACAATATTTATTTTTTATTTTTATTGGTTAGTTATTTTTGGGCTTATTATTTACATGTACTATACATCAATGTGACAGATATATTGAATCTTTGATATTTTGAACTGTTGATCATTAGAGATATCGAACTGTTGATATTTTGAAGCATTGATCTTTAAAACTATAGAAATTTTGCTTGTTTAGTGTTATGGATATTTAGAGATCTTTGTAACAATCAATTTTATATATAAGTAGCACTTCACTTG
>CAJVPL010001586.1:0-12962 GCA_910591945.1 Ambispora gerdemannii | reverse complement strand
ATTTTTAGTTCTTCCAATTGTTTAGTCAATTTACTAACTTCATTCTCAGTTTGTACTTGTGGTAAGAATGGAATAGTTATAAGACTCGGTGCAGTTGGTATATTATATTGAGGTATAGTATTCATTTGAGTATATTGTTGAAAATTTGCATTGTGAAGTTGAGCTGTATTAATAGCATCTTTCAAAATTGCAGGTTTTGTTGGATTAACAAAGAAATGAATTTCTGGTCTAAGTCCATCTATAAATTGTAATACTTGTAGATGAACTGGATAATTGTTGTCAGGATTTACTCGGCGTAAGAGTTCTCTTATAGCAGTAGCATATTGTTCTACACTTTCACCAGGTAATTGTTTTCTTTTTTTTAATTGTCTTTGCCATTCATAAACTCTATCTTGAGTTCTAAATTGCAATTTGAATTGATATGTGAATGAAACAAGTAAACTATTAATAATTTGATCAGTTGGATTCTATTGTGTAGGCCAATTTGCAAGTGCTCTTTTGTTGGCGAGCTAAGTGGCAGCAGCTTCTTTCAAGTAAGCTCCAACTATTTGCATCTTTCTATTATTGCTAATTGCATTAGCTTGACATGCATTTTCAAAATCTTGTAGCCATCCAACTGGATCTTGAGTGTCTTCATAGAAATCAGCTATTTTTGCATATTTAGCTTCTTTGTTGCCTTGTCCCATAGTATGTACTAAGGCATTCAATCCAGTAATTAAGTGTTCAAATTGTTCAGCAATTTCATCTACTATTTTGTTATTTCTTTCTGGTTGGTTTTCTTCTTGATCTTCTTCTTCTAGAAATTCTTCTTGTTGAATTTCTTCATTTTCTGTTTCTTGTTGTATTTTTTGAGTTTGAATAATTATTGGTACTCTTTCTTTTTGTTTAGAGTTGGATGATAATGTTGATTGTTGACTGGTTGGCTTAATTACTTGACCAAAGTATCTTGGAATAGTATCCACTTTGTTAAATTCTTCAAGGTTAAAATTCTTGACAGTTTCAATAAACTCTTTATGTTCTTTTTTGTAGATGATTCTCTTAGACTGGAGGTTTCTACTGTTATTCTTCTTTGTAATTCTACCTTTCTTAAATGTTCTTCTCTTTGTTGACAGAATTGATTAATATCTTGTTGAATTTGATGTAAGAAAGTTTGAACTTCTGGTCCAGTTAATTCAGTTTCTTCTTCTAATAATTCTGCAAATGCTTCTCTTGCTGTAGTTAATGTGTGTTCGTGGATTATTTCTTTATGAAATGCTTTGAAGCTATCAAAAATAACTTTGAGGTCTTTTTTAGAATATTATTCTGCTATTAATACTCCAATAACTATTTCTTGAAATAATCTTTTAACTTCAATATCAGTTGATTTTGTGGAATCCAGATTGAAAAAGGTTTGTTTGTTGATGATTTGTTTTTGTTCTTTCACAGAGAATTCTTAATCCAAGTTTAATTTTCTTTGGTGCAATACTTTTACTAACAGAGGATTCTCTGTTCAAATACGTTTTGATAATGTAAAGTTATTTTTTCCATAGAGGAAGCATCAAAATCTGTTACCATTTTTATTGATGTTAAGTTCTTGATGTATTAATCACGTATTTTATTAAGATAAGAGCGAAAAAGATTAAGTTTTTATAATGGAAGAGACTAAGATTTATCACTAAAGGTAGATAACATGTGTTCTTGTTGTGACAAGCTAGAATGATGTTCAATAACTTCACTAAGTTTTGTATATTATTTAGAATTTCAAATGTAATGATACAAGTAATAAGTTTTATCAAGCAACTATTTTTCAAGTCAATAATAATGGTTTATTATAAGCGATCTATCTTTCAAGACCAAAAACCAATACAAATATAATTTTATAAGTTATCCAAAAGTTTCTATCAAACAAAAAACTAATTAACTATTTAACTTGATTACTTTTCAACTTGATTCTGATTCTAAGCTAAGATACATGATATATTTATATAAATTACATGTTATGCAATATAACTGGTTCTATTATTGTTGTCGTTAAGTTAATTAAACACAAGTATTATTGGTGTTTCTGGTGTTAACATGAGTGTTGATGTCATTATTATTATTGCTGTCATTGTTGTCATTGCTGATGTTAACACAAACTTAAGAATTAATAATATCTAATATATAATTGTCCAATAAAATAATAACTATCTAAAAATAACTATCCAATAGAAATATAATCCAATAATAATTAATATAAATCTTATCCAATAAAATTGTTCGTTAAATGTCATATCATGACAATATAAGTAATTTACAATAATAATGATAATAGAAAAAGTTATCACAAAAAAATCAAAAATCTGAAAGAAATTAATAACCAATTTTAATAATTAATATATTTGCAAAAAAGAATATATTCTATTAAAATTAAGCTTAATGATTATGTTCACTAAAATAAAGTAACTATATTTTTGATTAATTATTATATAATTTATTTTTTCAAAATGAATATACAAAAATTCATTTTTGGCTTTTTGTTAAATAATAACTATTATAGTCAAATCTCTCTATAGTCACCATTCTTGAAAAAACAAAATTTGGTGACTATAGAGAGGATGTGACTATAGAGAGATTTTTTTTACTATGTTTATATATAAATAGGAAAGCAAAATAGAGTGACTATAGAGGGATGTGACTATAAATGGGTGTAATTATAGAGGGATTTGATTATATAACATTGTATTTATATAAATAAATAATAAATATATTTAAACTATTATATATTACTTTAATTAAGTTATTAAAATGATGAATTTGTTATAAAATTAAAAGATTTTTACTTAATAAATATAAATATTTATATATATAATTATTAGAATTTATATATATTTGAATATTAATTGATTTTTTTCTAAATTTCTATATATATATTGTAAGTTTTCCTTTGCATTATAATTAATTAAAAAATATATTAAAATAAGATTAAATAATATGTAATATATATTAAAAATTATGTAATTTCTAATTATATGAGTTTCAGCTTCATTTTAGCCACAACAATAATTAATAATTAGTAATTCATATATCTAATTATTGTAAAAAAAAATAGAATTAATTCTATCACATGTATATTTCATATTATATACAATAAAAAACTAGCAAATCTATATATTATGCTATAATAATCTATTATTTCATATTAAATACAAATTTGTGAATCATTTTTAGAATTTTTCTTATATATTTTGAGCTCAATTTAATATTAAAAAGGAATTCTCAGTATCTTGCTATAAGATCAAAATTATCTTAATGCTTCCGATTCTTCTTAATTCTTGTGACAAATTCAAACAAGTAACAGCAATTCAACTTCAAGAAATTCATGATCAATACAATAAACTCTTTTAGAGATCTTAATCATTTAACTATCAAGCTAACTCTTGTCAATCAAGTTAGTCCTTACCTTTCAATACCTCCAAACAATTTGACTCATTGAGAATATCCTACACTTCTCTTGTGGCCTGTGATTATCTTCCATTACAGGCAACCAGTATATTGCAAAAATACAATTAGTCTTTTGCGCAACCGGATCTTTGAAAAGACGGCCCGTGCTTCCTTGTATTTGAAAACTTGATATGGAAAAGTATTCAGTTTGTAAGACTATCTTTATGATTTCAATATAATATAATAAAACAACTAGTTATCTTGATAGAAATGGTCGTGTTTACTAAATTGTAAATTGTCGCATGAGCATATTATCACTGTTAATATTATTATTGACGAATAAAATAGAAAATTGTTTTTATAAATCGGACTTTTTACCAATTGTAACAAATTTTTAACAAGGAGTTTTACAAGCTAAAAAAACCGATTTAAACCGGCGCCCTAAGACCGATTGAACCGGACCGAAATACGATAAATACAATTTATAAACAATGGATGGGTTTGTCAAATGTGATTTCGATATTTCAATTATATCCAACTAAAATATATATTAGACGTTCTGACAAAATTAAACTTAGTTTCATGGTTCCTAGCCATACTAAATTTATTCGTGACTCGGAACAATTTAGTGTTATGAGCACTATTAATCAATGAAAAGATGTAATTATTATATTTTGAAACTTGAATCTTATTCTGTTAAGAATATTCATCCGTACGTATATGACCTTTATTGTGAAAAGTTTTTAGTTATCGGCGCAACATTTTTCCTTGCTGAGGAAATCAATCAAATCAAAATTCTTCAGTAATAGAAATTATTGTTAAAGGTCACTTTTTTTGGTGTACCAAGCATCTGTTTCCCGTATTTTTACATTTCATTTTTTGTGTCAAATTTTTTTATGAATTTTTATTGGTTTGTGCCACCAGCAACACGTGAACTGATCCTTTTTTTGTCATGGCTAGGGTACTTCCACCAAAAATTAGAACACGTGATATTTATACAATAAAATGGCATAACCAGTAAAAATACTCAGTCACGTAGTACTTATCCAATAAAATCACAAGATCATGTGTAACATGAAAATTCAAAACAAGCGATAAAAAACGGAAAAATGCAAATAACTTGGAATTCTACAACCACCTTTTAGCTTTTAAGTGAAAATGCTCAGCGTGAAATTTTAGATACAATAACAAACTTGGATTGCCAGAAAACAAAGATTAACGCTTTTTTTTTTGACCTGCCCACTACAACTGTTACAAATACATTTATTCCCAATCAGAACTATTATAATTTATGACATAATTTTCAACCAATAGAACTTAAGTATGATGACCAAATTTAACTTGAGCTCAAAAAATCTTGACATTCGAATAGTCATTCTATTGCGAAGCTTTTTTTGTATTGTTGAAAAGTCACTAAAAGTTGATGGCTTACAGTGGCACGCATTGTAATAACGATGTCATTATTATGTATATATTTACTAACGCTAACTGCTGGATGGAAAGGTAATGTGCCACAAGAAAACTTGTACAAACTGTAACGGAAACGGTAATATGTTACCACGCAACAATAATTTTGCTATATACGAATAGAATTTGTATCAGTAAAGTTCAAGGGATCCTCTAACCTCTTTTTTAGCTTGATAACGCGCAAAGTAATAGTGTAAAAAGAACTTCGATAAAGTTTCTTCGAGCACATTTATTTATTTGATTACATATCTCAAATTTAGGATATAAAACTCATTATCGTATCTCCTATTAACGTAACAAGTAACGTACATTAGACACGAGTTCTCTCTCGAAATGAACGTTTTTCACGCCACATGAACAATGGGAGTTGGATTTCCAATCTGCGACCGTAGTTACCAAGAACAGTAACAATACAATGATAATAGAAACTGGATAAGTTTTTTTTCTTTTTCGAAGAAAATGCAACGTTCATCATCACTTCCAAAACCAGAATGTTAAGGGACAATGTCGGACCGAAACTGGTTTTTGTCAATTCATGGTGTGAATGCCAATTTATTTTATCTTTTTTAGCTGATGGCTGAATTTTTAATATCATGCATTCTTGAATTAAATTTTAATTACCGTTTCTAATTCGTCATCATATTTACTGTATTTATGTATAATATTTGAATTGGAAATTCATAAATTAATTGCACAGTACAGTATAACGCCCCGAGATGGGATCAGAAATATGAAATATTACATATAAATAGAGAATTAAATGTCAGACATTCAAACTTGTAAACACAATCAGAAACAAATACACCATCTCTTGGTCTCATCTGCTAAGAGAATTTTAATTATTTTTTCTTGAAATATCTTGGCTATTTCATTCATAATATGCATAACGCATAATCTATCAGCAAAAAAAAAATCAAGCGGCAACCGGCGTAGACATTACACAACTGAACCGTCATTATATAAATATCGAATTTCTAGAATCAAAGAAAAACACTCGTGTGTTTCTTGAACCAACCGATTTCAACAATAATAAAAACTCCAAGACACAAAAATAAATTCAAATAGAATGCGACTCTCGTCGCCTTCGTCTTGTCCATTCTGTGAAGTGGATCACACAGACAATGGCGATTTAAAAAATCGTATAGTATTTCAAGATGAAGAAATCATCGTTTTTCATGATATGAAACCTGCTTCAAGCATGCATTTGTTGGTGATTCCTCGAAATCATATACGTAAGTTTTGTCTTTTTTTATTTTCGTTTTAATTTATAATTTCGTAGAGTAAAATTCGATCATTCAATTCCTTATAGCTGCAAATGTAAAATCATTAACGATCAAGGATAAACCTTTATGTAAGATTTCATACAACTTTTAATGTAAAAGGTTAAATTTCATTTCACTTATCAAGGATACATTTTTACTATTTAATAGTACAACACATGATAAAAACCGGACGAAATATATTAAAGCAAGCTAAATACAGTCGAAAAAATATTCGGTAAATATTTAAGAATACGTGAAATTTGAATTACATTTTATCCAATCCATTCATATATCTAATCTAATCTAATTTGATTTTTCCCTCAAGGCTGGGTTTCCATATACCACCATTTCTAACAATCAACCACCTACATTTACATTGCCTCGGCCTCCCCTTTCGTAACAAACTAGTCGGTATAAAATACGTGAACGGATCTCTGTGGTATAAGAGTGCAGACAAAATCATGAGGAGATTAAATGGATCAAAGCGTTCTAGAAAATCGAAAAGATTGTCTAAAAATGAAGAAAGTGGAAGTGATGTTGAATCGCGGAGGGAAGTAAGCGAGAATGGTACGGGTGTTGAATCGCGGAGGGTAAGCGAGAATGGTACGGGTGTTGAATCGCGGAGGGAAGTAAGCGAGAATTGTACGGGTGTTGACGATGATGGTGGGGAAGAGCAGCAACAAACACAAGGACAATTAGAAGAATCAAATAGTCATAGGGACATTTCATGAGATTTTTATTAAATGGTAGTTGCATAAGATAAAGAACAATTGTATATCAGCAAGCATTTTCTATATACTAACATCAATTACCAGAATTCAAATCTCGCAAGATCAATATTTCTATACTTGTTAAGCTGTAAGCATAATTATAAAAAATGTAATTTTTCATTATTCTTTATTATATGATTTTAGTAAGATGGGGGGGGGGGAGAAAAAGGAAAACAAATATTTTGATTTTTGCGTTTCTGAGATATGCAAAAAATAAAATCCTTCGCCGACTCCTACACACATATATTTTTGAATTAATACAACTTTGATAACAGTTATTCAGAAAAAAGGGAAAAGTTCAATTTTATGGATATCGGATGAATGATTGCTCAAAAATTACTTAAAATATATCGATAAATCGATAAAGCCGAAACAAACACATTCATCTTAAAATAATAAAAAAGACCACAAAATTCGTGTAGTCAATTTATTGTCTATGAATTCCTGATTTTCTATCAATGCACAACAAGGAATATCAGCCATGACGTTTCTTCGAATTTGAAGAAAAACAGGTTTCAATCACCCGACTTGTATATTCTTTCCCAATTGTACTACTTCTCAGCAATTCTTGATTCTCCATTTGCCATTCCTCCACAAACTCTTTGTTCCCGCCTCGTTCTATAAACTCGGTTAAAGTTTGAACCACATCATCTCCATCTTTTCCAGGCACGTGACACAAAACCAATGCATAACATAGATAAGTGTCGAGGTTATCTCGGTCAGCATCTAAAGCCCTTTTATAATATTTTAACGCGTTATTATGTAATTCGGGTTTATTTTTCTCCATTGCGGCCAACGGTAACAAGGACATTGTGAAATTAAGTGACGCAAGTTTCTCAAGGATCGCAGAATTTTTCGGTTCAAGTTCTAATGCAAGTGTAAATGATTTGATCGCGAGATCAAATAATTCACGAATTTTTTCCTGTCGCTCCGGTTCGTGATCGAGTTTACTCATCACAACGGATTTCATAAGCGTATTAGCGTATTCGGTCAACAAATCTCCTCGATCACAAATAGCCTCAACATTCGCGGCATCTTGTTCAATAACACTGTTCATCTTCTGAGCAGCAATTTCATAGAGCCTTTCTACTTGCTCCATGCTACCTGTTTCGGCAAATGCACGTTCAGCTTGTGACGAATATATATTTGCCCATTGATGCTGAATTTCCGATTCTTTTGATGGTACATCAAGCTCCAATGCGAGCTCAAGCTTTTGTATTGCCTGTATATAGCATTTTTCGGCGTACTCGAGTGATTCAACAAGAGCTGCAAGACACGACAATGTATGAGCAATCGAAATTAGCGTGTCAACTAACGACTCGGTGGTAACTGGCGTTATTTCTGTAACTTCTGCGATTACTTGTTCACCATCGCTTGAAGCTTGGTTTCCTTTTTTTTTCAGATTCAAATTTTCAAATGCAGAAATCAAAGACGTTGACGACCCAACACCTGGACCACTGCCACCTGATGATGTAGTCTTCAACGATTCAGTATTTAACACTTTATCATTTCCGGATTCATTATTTTGCGGTGGTTTTGAATTCATCAATTCTTTTTGCTGTAGTACATAAACTCGTTCAAATGACTGCACAGCTTCATTATACGACGTAATCGCGTCATCTAATCCATCGGTATCTCGCTCTCTAATTACATCCGCCTGACTGGTTAACGCCTGAGCCAGGTTAAACAACGCATCAGCATTATCCGGATCCATCACAAGAGCAGCGCGAAACTTTTCAATGGATTGCGCGAGAAGCGAGAGCTTTAGTTCTGGCGGCGAATGAGACGGAACAAAGTTCACGAGAATATAAAGAATTCGACCCCTATTATATGTTTCGAGTTGGGATATATGAATTAAATTATTATAGGCGTACCTCACAAACAAAAACAAAAGACGAGAACAATTCAAATTTTTGCGCGGTATTTTAAGAATAAAGCGCGATATGAGAAGATTTCATCGAGATCAATCAATGGGCTAACCAATTATATAAGCAATCCGCGTCATTGGGTTTCTTTTCGTATGCTTTCGCGTAAAGTTCTCGTGCTCGTTCATAGAACCGTTCTGCTTTTTCGCCCGTTTGATAACACTCACCTATTCATGTGTCATATAGTCATACACAAAAACAAACTTATATTCCAGCAAATAATAAAGATAAATGTGTAATCAAAAAACAAACCTTTCTCTTCCTGCTTAACACCCTCTATTAGAGTAAACGCAAAAGCAGAGAAATAAATGTAAAATTTCACATATGCACTTTCCCAAGTTTTATAAGCAAATAAAACAGACCTTCCATTAGTTCTTCGAATGTTTCTGGTTCTTTAGCTTTATTCTTCCCCTTCGAGTTCTTTTTGGCATGTTCTTTTCCTTTAGGCATTATCGGAGAGGTTTTGGCGTAAAACAATCAAGATTGAGGCCAAGATTTATGATTGGCTGTTAAAATTAATTTATGAATAATATAAATTTAGTAAAAACTTATCACTATATTGTCACTATCACTATTCTTTCTTTTTTTTTAGGGTTAATCAAATGATTTCTTTTTATGACGAACTCGAAATCGGTAAGAACCACTTTTCTTTTACTGTGAATTTTTACATTTTTGTCACCCTCATTAATTCGAACCAATAAACAGAAGATTTTGAATTTGACGAGGAGACACAAATATATCATTATCCTTGTCCCTGTGGAGATAGATTCGAAATCACCGTGGTGAGTAGATAAATCGCCATTTATTAATTTGCAAGAGATCAATGATACATAATAATTAATTTTAATGATCTGAAGGCTGAGCTAATAGATGGTGAAGAAATAGCAAGATGTCCAAGTTGTTCATTAATGGTGCGTGTTATTTATGATCCGGTGAGTCTATTCATTCAATTCCTGCCTTTTTCTTTGTACCCTCTACCTGTCTTGTTTTTAATTAATGAATTTTTATTTGAATCAGGACGACTTCCAAGATGGAAACACATAGATCTCACCAAGGAACAGGTCATCACTATATAAATAACAAAAAAAATATGAGCATTATTATTATGGATAATAGTACGGGGGTAATGGAGTTTTCTTACTAATGGGATGGTTAAAATAAAAATTGTTTAATGGTGAGGGTTAGCTGGTTCGTTATTAGTGAGACGAGGGTGGGATTCAGTGTATGCTTTATAATTTATTTGTCTGCTTGCGTTGCAATTTCTTAATTTCAATTATTTAATATCGATCGATAACTTGTATAAATAGCCTTTCGTTTCGAAGGTAAATTGATTTAATAATTTGATTCACACAATGTTATCACCAAAGCATGTTCTTTATAATAAATAGATTAAATAAATATTTCATTTTCTTTGGAAGGAATCGCTTGCTATTGAAAAAAAAAAAACATTCGACTGAATGTAAGAACAAGGTAATAACATATTCTAACAAAAAAACTATATGTACAGAAAAAAATATAAAATAATTAAATTGTGTGTAGTCATATTGCCATTAACAAATATATATGTAATACTAATAATTAATACTCATGGCCTAATTATTTGATTAATAAAGTCTTGACCATCGCAGATTATACATTCAACTGGAATCCTTAATATCCATCTGACTTAATCCACTCATCAAGTCTTGTAATTGAGCTTGTTCTGTATTCTCTCGATTTTTGCTTTTTGCTATTTCTAATTGATCGTATAATGAAGGTATCACTCGGATATTATTATATTGACCGGCAGCAAATGATCCACCAATACCTCCAAAATAAGACGATTGATACTGATTATTTTGTAGCTGCTGTTGCTGTTGCTGAAACTGATGATGATGTACATTAGAAACAATTAGATCTTGAAACATTGTCGAGTTCGCTCTTGAATCAAAGCCAACTATCTCATGATAATCAATTTGTCCATTGTTATTACTATTATTATTATTATTGTTGCTGTTGCTGTTGTTGTTGTTGTTAGTATTAGTACATTGATAGTAATAGTCATTCAGGCTCCCAGTCATCATCATCATCGATCCATTATACGCAACTCCATTTAAAATTGGTGAAGATGGACATGATTTTGGTCTTGACGAGGAATTACCGCCAACATGAGCAAGTGTTGGAGTAGATGCACCAGAAGAGAAAGGTGAAGGTGAATGTGGCGATTGTGTCAACGAATAATTAGCGGCACCAGGAGCAATATAATGAGAGGATGATTGTTGTTGCATGTAATCATTTCCATTATTATGATAATAATGTGAAGTGAAAAAGTATTCAGGTGTTTGTTTATGTAATTCACTATTGTGATATTGTTTAGCGGCATGCATTACAAATACGTCTTTTTCTGGAGATTCACCGAGTTCAAGAGGTGTTATTGGTGTCATTGGACTGGCAATTGGACGAAGAGCTGGAGTATTTACAAACGCTGGAGAAGAAAGATAAAAAAAGGTGAGTCAAATTGACGATAATACAATATTATTAAATGTTGCTGTAAATGAAATCAGGACAACCTTCTTTTTGTTGTTGTATGTGTTGAATCCTGTCTTGTCGTGACATGGCATTGTAATTTGCTGTCATTGTTTAACGTTATGTTTTATTAAATTTCTGGGTAAAGAATTAAATACAATAATGCTTCTTATGGATTAATTTATTAAACGGTTTTGGAGTTAATGCATTTTTTTTGTTTTCATACTGCAAGCATTTTGGCCCAATGTGTGTTGATGTTATGTTTATGTCTGGGATGAGGGGTAGACGCTCGAGCATATCAAAAATCTCCTTTTCTCCCTTTGTGCTAAAATAAATTTATACAATCGTCATAGTTAGAACTCACCCCCAACCCCGACGATCTTTTATATATATATTTTAGATCTAATAAAGATAGTTATGGTTGATCATTTTTATAATTTATGGGCATTTACTATGCTAATTGGTTGACCGCACACCGGATCTTCTAAATCAACCATAAATTTTTGATCATCACGGCAAAACAAATCCGGCACAAGAAAATTAAAAAGGCGAATAATGTGAAAAATACGGAAAATGAATGGGTAAACTCGGCTTGAAGCACTAATAAAAAATGTCGAGAAGACAATTTTACATGTAATGTTTTTTTTCCAGTTCTAACTTAATCCTTAATTCTAATGCTAAAACGAACCTTTAATATCCTCAACCAATCAAAACTTGGAGAAAAAATAAGTTAATACATCATTTTTATTTAATAAAGAGAAAATTTTGTTTATATGTTAAGCTAAAACAAATTGTTGAGTATAAATCATAAGATAAAAGAAATATTTTAACAAATGAAAATATTATAACAAAGTTATTATATTCCAATATTAAATTTTTTGACTTATTTTTGAGTAATAAATATTATATCTAACAAAATTATGGAATCACACATGTGATTTTATTAATAAAATATAATAAAATTAAAATTTTTATCTTATATAAAAGTTTTTAATTTTATTAATAACTATTTTTATTTTTATATCAAAACAAAGATTAAAAATTATATTTTAACATAAAGTAATTAACAGAATTATAGAATTATGCATATAATTGTGTTAATAAAATATAGTGAAAATTAAAATTTTTGTCTTATATAAAAGTTTTTAATTTTATTAATAAGTATTTTTTATTTTTATATCAAAACAAAGATTTTAATTTTTACTATAAAATTACATGTATAATTTATAATTTTATTAACTACTATATATATAGTAACAATTAGAAATAATGCAATAATGTTAAAATTTATTAATTAAATATAATAAAATACAGATTTTTTTCTTTATATAAAAGTTTTCAATTTTATTAATAAATATTTTTTATTTTGTATTAAAATGAAGATAATATTACATATTTTAACATATATTTTTTTTAGATTTAATCTAATAAAGCTATTCTAATATATAAAGTCAATTATTTTTTTATAATTAAAACATATAAAAAAATAATTGTTTTATATGCAATTAGAATAACTTTATCAGATTAAATCTAAAAAATTTGGAAAAATATATATGATATTATCTTTATTTTAATATAAAAATAAAAAATATTTATTAGTAAAATTGAAAACTTTTATATAAAGAAAAAAA
>CAJVPL010001585.1:0-12969 GCA_910591945.1 Ambispora gerdemannii | reverse complement strand
AATATTTATTAATAAAATTGAAAACTTTTATATAAAGAGAAAAATTTGTATTTTACTATATTTAATTAATAAATTTTGATATTATTGCATTATTTCTGATTGTTACTGTATATAATATATTTTTTTAAAATCTTATTAAAATAAATCAATTTTACAATAAAATAATATATATCACTTTTTTAATATTTTACTAATTAATAAAACTTAATATTATAACAAAAAATAATATATATATCTATTAAAAATAAAAATAAATATTTAATTAATTTTTAAAATTTAAAAAAGTTTTTTTAAGTAAAATTATAACTTTTATAATTAAAATTATTTATTTTAAGTTTTTGAATTATTATAATAAAAAATATAAAAAAATAATTTTTTTAATAACTTATAAAAAAAAGTAATATTTTATAAATAAATAAGTTTTAATATTATAATAAAAATAATATATTTATTAAAAATAAAAAATTATTTATAAGCTTTATAAGTTAATTTTCAAAATTCAAAAAGTTTTTCTAAGTAAAACATAAAAAATTTCTAACTTTTTATAAGTAAAGTCAAAAATAAGCTAAATAATTTATTATTATATACTAATTAAAAATAATTCTCATCAAAAAATATCTAGCAAAATTTTTTTATATAATTAATTTTTGTATTGGTTCTTAAGTTATTATCAAAAAATATTAAAAAATAATTTTTATTAAAAAAATAAAAAGTTTTATACATTTTATATATTGTTATATGTTTCACATATTTTATATATTATATATATTTTACATAATTATTTTTACTAATTTTTCTATATTATAATTATTATTTTCTTTATTTAAAATATTTATATATTCAATTATTAATGACTTTAAATTAAAAGAATTTGAAATATTTAATATTTTATTTTTTTATATTGAATAATTGATTCAGATAAATTCAAATTAGATATAATTTGTACTTTATATTTTTAATTGACTTTTTATAACTTTCAGTTAAAAAATCTTCTATTATTTAAGTAATTTCTTCTTTGAACATTATTAATCGATAACAATATAATTTATTCTTAATATTAATCATATAATATTAATATATTCTAGTTAATGATTTAATTGTTTGAATTGATAAGTGTATTTTTCTTTTTCCATAAATTTAACTAACTGATAATTAAGTTTATTTATAACTAGTTACATGTAATATAATTAAAAATAATTTAATAGTCAGAATTTGAAGTTAATTTATTTTACTATTTTAATAGTATATGATTGATAAGAATATATAATAAATTGAATAATAATTATTATAGAATATAATTATACATTTAAAAGATTAATTTATTATATGAATTTTTATTATATCTCATTTTTTTATAATATTTATATTTATATTGAGAATATAAAACAAATAATATATATATATATATTATCATTAAATTTAGCAAATCTATAAAATAAATATAAATTAATTAATTAATTTTTTTTAATAAAATCAAAATAAATAAATAAAATTAACTTACTATTCATTGAATTTTTTAATAGAATAATTTTTAAATATATAATAATTTACTTGAGATAAATTTTGTAATACAATATCAATTTGCAAAAATTCAATAAAATAATCTGCTAAATTAGTATTATTTTTTTCAATACTTAATATAACATTTTTAGTTAGTATTAAAATACTAATAAAAACTTTAATATCATTAAAAAATTCATATTTGTTAATAATAATTTTAACAATATTGCTACTTATTTGATTTTGATATTTTTTATATATAGACAAACCTCTCTAAATGCACCCTCTACAAGTGCACACCCTCTCTAAATACACAGTATGACTGGATCCGAGCTCATAAGAGCTCTATATATTTTGCCCTCTATAAATGCACACCCTCTCTAAATGCATGCTATACTATGGTTCCAAGAGGGGTGCATTTAGGGAGGTTTGTCTGTATTTAATATATAATTAATAAATAAATATAAGTATATATATGTGTGTATATATATATATATATAATATTAAATTTATCTTAAAAAAAACAAGTTTTAAGATATAAAACAAAAGTTGTACAATTTGTTATTATAATTTATTGAGTTTTAACAAATATTTTTAATCTATTATCAGATATTTTTTTTGAATATAAATTTTTCTAATAAGTTATCATAAATATGTGATTTTTTAAAATAAGTAACTAAAATATTAGAATATTAAAGAGTTTTTATCACAAAAGAATGTTTTAAAATATTATATGAAATTAAATTAAAATAATAAATAATATAATAAATCAAATTTTTTAATTCTAATTTGTTAAAGAATCTTTAATATTTTTTCTTTAATATGTTATTCTTTTATTAGATTTTGTAGAAAAAATAGATACTCTTAATGAAATGGAGTAAGAATAATAAAATTCCAAAGTGAATGACTAGTTGATAAAGTTTATCTATCTAAAATTATTATAAAAACAATAATAAATAATATATTTAATATTATAATAATAATTAATAATATAATTTATATATATATCTAATATTAAATTTATTATGTTATCAAATATATGTTTAATTTTGAGATAACATATATTACTTTATATTCAAAAAGTTTAATTAATAATTTTTTTTATAAAAGAGATTTATAATTAGAACATAAAGTTTTTAAAAGTTTATAAAAAATGAATTTTTAATAATCACAAATACAAAATTGCAATAAATAAATAGTTTTATCAAAGCATTATCAATATCCTTTTAATAAGAACTGGTAATTTTGATACTTTTAAAATGTTATTAAATATCAAATTAAATAGATAAAGTTAGAAAAAAAATAAATAAAATAAAAATAAATAAAGTTAAAATAGAAATAGAAATAGATAAAGAAGAAGAATTTGTAATTTTTTGATATTTATTATTATATTTAAAAGTATTATATTTTCTTTAGTTATTACTTTTATATATTCTATAATTACTAATTCTAAATATTATAAATAATATGAAGTCAAATGAATATATATTACTACTAGTTTTATTATTTTTTAATATATTTTATAATAAGAATATATTCTTTCATAATGATTATAAAAGATTTCTTTTTTTTTAATTATATGATTCCAAACTGATGAAAAATAACATCTTTCATTTTTTTTTATTTGATTTTTTTGTAAAATTAGTAGAATTATTAATTGTTAAACTTGTAAAAAAAATTAATCAGAAGGTAAATCAAAAGATAAGTCAAAAGAAAGAGAAAAATATTAAATTTATTATTCATATTATTTATAATAAAAAAAGATAAATATTATAATATATTATAACTATTATGATTTATTAATAAGAATGTGAAAAGTTGTAATTATTATAAAATAAGAAATTGTAACTAGTACAATATATTATAATAATTGTAATAATTATAATAATTGTGATATATTATAGCACAATGTAATATATTAATAGAAATATGAAAAGTTATAACTATTACAAAATAAGAAATTGCAACTATTGCGATATATTGTGACAATTACGACAATTATGATATATTATAACACAGTGTAATATATTATGATTTATTAATAAAAATATAAAAAGTTATAACTATTACAAAATAAAAAGTTATAACTATTGTGATATATTGTAACAATTATAGCAATTATAATATATTACAACATAATATATTATGATTTATTAATAGAAATATAAAAAGTTGCAATTATTATGATATATTGTGATAATTGTGATAATTGTGATATATTATAACATATTATGATTTATTAATAGAAATATAAAAATTTATAACTATTACAAAATAAGAAGTTGTAATTATTATAGCACATTGCAATAATTGTGAATTGTGACTAATTGTGATTTAAATTACAACTTATTAAAAATTATTATATTAATTATGATATTTTTAGTTTGTCCTAGATTTTTTAGGATCACATTCCAGTTTTTTCTAAAACAAATTTTTTCTAGGATGTGATTTGGAACAGAAAAAAATATATTACTATTATTTTCAAGCTAAATAAAAAAATTTCAAACTACTCATCCCAGTTATTTTAGTTATTCAGATAAAATTATTGAGTTTTTATATACTCTTGATTGAAGAGTTGATGCAGTTGCAAGGTAAAATTTACTTTATGCTTAATGTCATATTACAAATAATTACACTATGTATAACGATAATATTCAATATTGTCAAGTAATTGCGCGACAAAAAATATTATCCTACATTCTAATCATATATCATCGATTCATTGTCAAAACTTTCTCTGCATAAAGCAAGAAAGCAAAAAAAAAGAAAAAAATATTATAACTCCAGTATTTCCGCTTTGCGAAACTAATTTCCCAAGTCATGCAAGAGAAATCGACAATGATAATCAGTCAAAACTTTCGGCAATGAGAAATATCCTTCTAACCTGATTTTTTCTGATCGTTCGGAGCAATTAAACATGTAAATAAAATTTATATTGTGTATTGTATTTGAAATAAATTTCGAATGCTGGGTAAAATATACTGATGCTAGGCGAAAAGAAAAATCTTTATTACAAGAATTTGTTACAAAAATTCGCGACCAAATGCAACTCATTCATAAAAAACTGGCCAATAAATAAGTCGCCAAACCTTACAAATTAGTTTAACAATGTTTGTGTGTGTAACACAAAAAGTTGTAATCTCTGTCTCGAATAGACCCAATTAAACATCTCTTGCATTTTCTTTGTTTAGTACTATACAACTATTACTAGTACTACTTGAAAAACTATTTCCCTATAATTACCACTAATTTTTGTGTATTGGCGCGACGATATCTTTCAATTCTTATCATTACGACTGTCACTGCACGCCTGCTAGTCGCGCGAATATAATCTTCGTGGCTGCTGTTTACTACTTACTATTGATTCTTGACGATGATGTTACCTTTATATCAAAAAGTTAAAAAACCAGGAAAGAAGGGTGATGACTACGTGATGAAAGGAGAGTAAAGGAAAGGGAGAAAGGTTCAATTGAAAATAATCTCATATTATTATATCGTGAAATACTTTTACGAGCGGTGTATGTGTGATGATATAAGGTGAAGGATATCAAAGCTACAAATAAACTAACTAGTTAACTAAAATATAAAAATGTGTGTATATGTGTGTCTCTGAGAGTGTAAGATAATATAAATACTACTACTAAATTTAACAATATTGCAAGATTAATCAATGAATGTGAATTAGAATTTGAAAGGGAATAAATAAAGTTCCCAATCTATATGTATAATGTGTTATAATATTACCTAATTGACAAATATTTCCAATTATTGCACCATAATAAGTCTAAAGTCCGTAGCGTTCAATAAGTTTTTGTCTTATTTCAGGTGGAAAATGACTAGTGTATTGCTCCCAATTATTGCCCATCATTTGTTTAAAGCCCGTTAAAATCTACAATAATCGAGATTCTCTCAGTACAATGAAAATAAAAACAGGAGCAATATATAGTCATACAGAACTCGAATACCTTGCGAAATATTTCATTTAATTCAGGAGGAGGATTTTGCCATTGGGTGACAGCGTCGCAGAAATACATGAAGCTCTATATAGTGATATTATAAATTAATATTTTCTCAAAATAAATATGAATCGGGTTTGGATTGTCACCTTAGCAATACCATTAGGATTGACTGTTATCATTTCACATACTCCACGGAATGCAGTCACTTTTTCGTCATTGTCACGGATTCCTCTCAATGCTTTACACCTTTTTGATGTAAACTCATATTATTAAATGATCAATTACGAAAATTATTTGCCTTTAATCGAATCTTAACATAATTAAATACAGTATACCAGGCCTCCGAAAATACGTCCAGATGGGGAGCAACTAATTGAGTACAGACTAGACCAAGTCTACCGATAGTAATACCAGCATTCTCCAAAAGAGTCCGCGGGGTGTTCTCATTCGTTAGAAGAGGGATCAATCTTTCAAGCAACGGAGTGATCCATGGTTGCATCAAAGGACCTGACATAATGAAAATTATTGTTAATTACAAAAACAAATAAATCTCCAAAATAAACTCGAAAGATTTATTACATACCACATTGTAGAGCTATTTCACCAGCTGCCCAAGCTGCATTATTGCATACACTTACATGCTCGGCTTGCGGATCTACTTGTCCAATCAATTCGTTCATGAATCCATTGAGGTGTGGTTTTATATGCTCAAAGCATGCGATAGAAAGGTCTCCGAGAAGGGCGTATGCAGATTGTCGAACTTCGGCGACTGAATCCTATTATTCAATAATAATATAATATACTAATTATTTAAGATATGGATGTATATAGATAGAAGATATCTGTAGTAAGTAATAGATGAATACTTACGCTCATGCATACACTCAGAAGTTGAAGCAATGATGGGTTACTGTTCGCAACCATACTTTCAATACTAGATCCAAGCCCTTGTGTCAAACCGCTTAAAAGATCCAAAGCAACAATCATAAAATCTTTGTCTGGCATATCCAACGATGGGTTTTGTTGATGCAATTGATATTGTGCAAGAGTGTTGTGAATTAATTTAACACAACGTTCAAAAACTGGAGGTGCGAAAGGCTGAAAACCTGGTCCCAAAGCTGTTGTAACTGATGAAAGGCACTATGATTGAAGAATAATATTGATTACTAATTTCCAAAAACAAAAATAACCATGATATTTGCAGTACCTCCAGTAACGGGAATAAATCTCTGTCTTCGTCTTTTAATAGGTGCCATTTTTCGATAAGTGGAGGCATTAATATTTCAATGGATTCTGGTTTGTTCAATGCTTGCCCAACAGAGTCGGCTAAAGTGCCAATAGCATCATACAGAATCAATAAATTTTTGTGTTGATATTTGTTGAATGCAAAGACAAGATTGCGAAGGATCGGATCTAAATAGGGAATCAATAATTCGCATGCTTCTTCTTCAAGGGTTGCAAAAGCACTGCAAGCAGCCTCTTGAACTCTCTTATTATTATCGAGTACTCTATGCAAGAGCTTGAGATGAATTAGAGAATTATTAATTATTCACCGGATTTGAAAAAATAACAAAAGCAATTGAATTAAGGAATTTTCTTCGAGTTTATCTAATCTAGAAATCATATTGCGTCGGGGCAAAACTCACCCCCTCCAATAAAGGCTCGAAATATTTTATACGATCTTGCGCCGGGTTAGGAGGATTAGCACACCACCGAGAATACCGACCCAATGTCCAGCAAGTGATAGAACGAACAAGAGGCTTAAAATTATTCACGATAATGATTAGAAAAACATAATTAAAGAATATTAAGCGAGATAATTTATTCTATAATAAGTTTAAATACCTTTGGGTCGTTAAGAGTTTGTATTAGGTAAGGAATCAAGTTAGGAAGATGAGGTTCAACGCCTTCCATACACCCTATTTTATTTATACAAGGTATCTTAATATTTGAGCTTAAGATCATTGCATATAGTGAATAAGAATAATAATTTCGTGATATACGTGCCTTCCGAAACAGCACCCAACGCCAAGATACCACATTCGCGATGCTTCCATTCTTGATGGAAAAGCTGCTCCCTCAAGAAAGGAAGCAAAATCTCTAGCAACTCATTTCCGAATACTGTTGCCAGTACGTCCAAAGCAGCAGCCGAACATTTTCGAAGATTCCACTCAGAATAAATGTCTTCATCTTCCAAATCGTCATCATCATCTTCGTCTTCATCTTCAGTTCGAGAAGATTGAGCGATTTGCTCACCATTTGTCTCGGTACGCTCGAAAGAACGTTCTTTTGGTCTAACAAAACGCGGCCTTATGTCCTGCTCACGGTCAGGAACATTAGAGTCGTCTTCATCGCCTCCAAGAGTCAATATATCCATTTCACTATATACCATCCCCTTTAATAATACTGGAACAATTCTGTTGAGAAATGGGCGCAAGTGCTCACGAAGTTCCTCCTGTTCGGCAAAAGCCAGCCAAAACTCGCACGCTTCGAGTGCCACCTGTTCATCTGGGTCTTGAGTGGAAAATAGCATGTATGCGACGACGTTTTCAATCTCAGGAATAAGCTTATCAGGTCTCACTTCAAGCAGCATTACCAATGCTTGGCAAACATTCTTTCGTACTTCGCTATTCTCGTCGGAAGCACGCTTAAATAGAGCATTTACAAAGGCATCGATATGAAGAACGAGAGATTCTGATCGCATAAGAATGAATTGATTGATACAAGAAATGGCGTACACTCGGATTTTAAAGTGAGGTGAGTCAAAGAAAGGTAATATTTTAGGAATTATATAGTTTAGAGGTCTTGTGCCTCCAATGTCCTGGTCAAGCTCACGCGCAGAATCCTCGCATATTTTTTGAAGAGCACCAAAGGCACCCTAATTAAATTACGAAAGAATGCATAATTATACGCAAAATTATTAATCAAAAATTCAGAATAACGACCTTAAATTTTTTCCTCCTCACAACAAAATAAACAATTTATAAGTTTTAAATAAACAATGTTATTTTCTTAAAAAGTTCGATATATATGAGATGAGTGCGATAGAAACAGTGTAAATTGTATTAGAATTTACTAGATAATTTACACCGCTTCTATTGTACTCAACCTATATTAAAAGAAAAAAGCATAAATATTATCTCAAAAAAACAAACCTCCAAATAATTATAGTCGGAAGAATCGAGCAACTCCATCAGAGAGGTTATAACTTGAGGCCAATCTGATATCCCTCCTCTTGTGACAATTGTCGTAATAACATTACCGACAATACCTCGAACCATAGTATCAGGATCACCTAGACCTTTGATTGTTAATGCTTTGACGTATCCCAAAACATCCGGCTGTATAGTTTGAAAGTATGTTCGAATTGTGTTTTTTAAAAGTAGACCTGCGATTGCACGAGTTGATGCATCCTCTTGTGACATCTGTGTCAGAATGTACACTAGGTAATTTGGATAATCAACTATTTTGTTGAATGATTCGAGTTTCTAAAGGAATTCAAAGTATTAATTGTTTTTTTGATCAAGGGTAATAATATATTAATATTTTTCAAGACTCATAATATTGCCACTAAAGACTTGCTGCGGACAAGATCGAGCAATATGGCATAAATAAATTCTAGATCAAAAATATAGAGTTTTTCGTTATAACAAATAATTCAGAAATGAAAAAGGATACTTGTTGTATTTGATTGTGAATTTCATTATTGGGAGACACTGAATCTTTCAACAACTGCAATAGCTGTGAAAGACCTTCTGGCTGTGGTCCCCATTCCATGTTGTCTTTTCAAATTTGCTCTACTGATGTCAATGTTTGTGGTAAGCAATGAATAGACCCACCAAAAGAATGCACACTTTTGAGTAAAAAAGAAAAAGATGTAGAGCTCACACGTGTTTGAATTTTTTGATCAACAGTCTAATGAGAGAGTGGGGGCGTTGTGACGAATTCCTTTAACGTTAAGAATTTTTTTTGGAACTTATTTGCACAACAGCCGACTGCAGAAATGGTGCTGTGCGTTTTTGCCGTATTTGTTTGCTACCAACAAATGATATCTCGATATATTATATATTTGGACAAAAAATGATTAAAGGGAACACTATGAAAAAAGTCTTGTGGTAATGACAATATGGCCTGAGTTCTGATTGGACAAAATGATGTCAGAACCACGTGTAAAGAAGTACACTGTCGATTTTTTGTTAGCAAAATAATTTTGTAGAATTTGCATTACAAACCAACCAAACTTTCATTTACTTAGCTTTTATGTATTTCTCTAAAAAATAAAACAGTTAAATAAGAATCAATATTAGCCAATCGCATATCCAGAATCTTAACACTCAGATTCTAATCAGCCAATTACAGTATATTTATTAAATTAAATTATAAATAGATAAAATATTATTGATAATTATAATTAAATAAAACTAACAAGCTAATTAATAAATTAGCAGATGAATTAGTGCTTTTTAAATATAGTGACTAACAAACTTATGGAATTATACATGCAATTTTATTAATAAAACATAATAAAAATTGGATTTTTGTCTTGTATAAAAGTTTTAAATTTTATTAATATTTTTTTCTAATTGCAAAGTTATTACAAAAATTTTTTATAATTAATTTTATGTTTTAATTATAAAAAATTTTTACAATAACTTTGTAATTAGAGTAACTTTGTTAATTAAATCTAAAAATTCAGAAAAAATATATGTTAAAATATAAATTATAATTTTTAGTTTGATATAAAAATAAAAATATTTGTTAATAAAATTGAAAACTTTTATATAAAACAAAATTTTAATTTTTATTATATTTTATTAATAAAATTACATGTATAATTTTATAATTTTGTTAGTTATTGTATATAAAAATTAACAAATTATTAGAAAAAATAAATTAATTATAAATTAGTTTTTGAACTAATTTGTAAGCTAATATAAATATAAAAAATCTTTCTAAATATATTTTCTATAAATATACATATTATACTTTTAATTATTACTCTTTATAAATATATATTTTTTAAATATATTATATTTTTTAATATAATTTCAAGAAGAAATATATTTAAAAATAGAATATTTTTATTAGTTATGTAATTTTTTATAATTAAATATGCAAAAATATATTTTATACTTAAAGAAATTTCTTTATCAAAAATTTTAAAATAAAATTTAAACTTAAATTTTGATAAGTTAATTATTTTGATAACTTCCTTTGATTTTGATTATAAACTTGAAATAATTTAGTAATATTGTTATTTTTGTATTATTATCATTTTGATTGACTTTTGAAATACTCAAAGGTATTTTTAAAATTTAAGAAATATTCAAAAAGAACTTTCAATGTCTTAACAATAATTCAAGATATTAATAATACTTTATAATTATTAGACTGAATATGAATAAGTACTAAAAGTACTAATAATAAAATCACTTAAAGATTAATAACAATTATATTCTTTTAAACACAATAGTTTGGACTGCTAAAAAGAGTTCTCAAAATCTCAGAGTCAAAGTTATAAAAATTATAATATTCATATTATCAACAATATGAGATCAAAAATGAATAATATATTATTAGCAATATAATATCAAAAATGAATTTATGAGCAATATATTATTAACAATATAATCTCAAAGATAAATTTATGAATTATAATAATAATTTCTTTATTCATATAATGTTTATTAGGTTTCATCACAAATGTGTTCAAATAATCTGATATTAAGATAATAACTTCTATAGCACTCCTGATAATCTTGTTTAAGTTACTATAATATTAATTCAAGATTTGTATAACACTTATAACAACAGTGTTGAAGTAATTATACAAGAATATTTTGTTAAAAAGATGTAGAGAGAAATTTGCACTTGACTACCTACTCTATAATAAGTATAACCTTTGCTTGTATGAATAATTAAAACTACATGATAACTAATTATAAGATGATAATTAAGAATATTACTATTGAAGAACTTGTTCTAATCTAATTTTAATAGCTATAATACATGTTGCTTTACCTATAAAAAAAATAAAAGAAAATAATCAGGAAAAAATCCAGTTATTTAGTTCCAAAAAATTACCAGTTTTGTTAACAAATTTCCAGATTAAAATCTAATAAAAATCTAATTAAAAATCCAGTAACTTTGAAACATGATATCTCGCAATCCACTGATCCAATTTGAATCAAAATATCACTATTTGATTCATCTAGTCTTGGCGAATTGAATGGTAATATTTTGGTCTGAATTGGATCAGTAAATCGCGAGATATCATGTTCCAAAGTTATCAGATTAATTTTTTTGATTTTTTTGATTTTTTTGTTCAAAATTAAAATAAATGTATTATTTCCAAACACACTATTATTAAATTTATCTAGTTTTAATGAATTCAATGATAGTAATTTTTACAAAAATGGTTTGGTAATTCATAAGATATCATGTTTCAAAGTTGTTGAATTAATTTTGATTTTTTGAAAAAAAACTTATTTTATTTTGGAACACTTAATTTAAAGCATGATATATTATGATTCACCAAGCCAAATTTTACCAAAATTCAGCCACTATTTCACTAAATATGTGACTTTATTCTTATCCAATTTGGTTAAGTGAGTGATAAAATATTAATTCATTTTTAAAAAACAGGGAAAATAAAAAAATATATCCAATAACTTTAGAATATGATATTTCGTAATTTACTGATTCAATTCAGACTAAAATATTACCATTCGATTTGCCAAGACTAGATAAATTGAATGATGATATTTTGATCTGAATTGAATTAGTGGATCGTGAGATATCACATTTTAAAGTTACTGGATATATTTTTTTATTTTTCCCATTTTTCATTTTTAATTAGATTTTTATCAGATTTTAATTCAGAAATTTGTTAACAAAACTGATAATTTTTTGAAACTAAAAAACTGAATTTTTTCCTGATTATTTTCTTTTATTTTTTTTTACAAATTCAAACTATAATTCATCAACTATACAAATTCATATTCACTAGTTCACTTAAATTCTATTGGTCCAATATTCACTTATTTGTTCACTTATTTGCTTATTCATTTACTTGTTTGTTCATTTACTTGCTTATTTGTTTACTCATTTCATGTGACTATATTCTTCCAATAAGATATAAAATATTTATAATTTAATAATATTAAGTATAAATGATCCAGTAAAATATTTAATTAAAGTTTATTATATAACAGGATTCTTGCTGTTAAGATTTTGCTCTATAAAATTAAAATATTGAAATATCTTTTTTTTTAATTGATCACTAGATTTTTGGCTTATTTTTCTAATTGTTCCTGGAATTAAATATTTGTTTATTCTATATGATCAAAGTATACTATTATAGTAGTAATATAAAAATCGCAAATTCAAAAATAATCAAAAAATATAAAAATTCTAAAAATATTCATATAATAATAAAATCCTTTATTATTATTTCACTTTTTATTATTTCACTTTTTATTTTTCACATTTATATATATTATTTCTCTTT
>CAJVPL010001584.1:0-12969 GCA_910591945.1 Ambispora gerdemannii | reverse complement strand
CTCTCCCACTTGATTAAAACACGTGAAGAACACGTGATCTATACTTGAAAGTTAATAAATCAACGGAAACGGTAACACTATGAAAAATTATGTGATATATTAAAATTCATATCACAACAATACAATTTTATTTCTGATGAATAATATTAAAATAATTTCTTTTTGTATTGTTAATATTATTTATTATTTTTATTAATAAAGTTATTAGCATATATTTCAAAAGAAAATATCTTGTTTTTCAATAGAACAATGTGAGTTTTAACAACATTCTGATGTTATAAGTAAGTTTTTAGAAGATTTAGTACTAAATTAATATAAATAATATTATAATAAGATAGCTAAACTCAGTCATAATATAAATTTTAGCTAACGAATATGTATTATTTTATTATTATTACTAAAAAATATTGTGAATCTTCTTAATATAAATATATTCTAAGTATACTTTATATTTTTAGTGATGTAATTAAAAATAAGTTAAGTTAAATAAATTAATATAATTATAATAATTAATTAAATTAATTATGTACAAGATATTAATTGTAAAGAAATGTAATTAAATTTTAAGTTTATTGATTTTAATATAATAATTCAAAATAAAAGTATCTTTTTATATTGTTACCGTTTTGAGCTTTTGCGTATGAAAGTATTTCAAAATGGCAATAGTGACTGTGTTCACGGTAATTTACTTTGAATATTATGACTAAATTGTGTTTATGACAATGAATGATGTTTCTTGATAAGATAAAAGTGATGAAGATACTAAACTAATAACAAAACTAAACTAAGAGGTAAACTAAACCAAAAAGTACTTATAATTTCAAAATAAAATCAATTTAACATGTCAAACCTGACATGAAACCAAAAGAAACTCAAAATCAAAACTTAAGAACTTAAAATATGAACTAGAAAACTTAAATCGAACTGAGAGAACTTGATTTTTATTAATTATCAGCACTTGTATTTATACATATTTTCGTATTACAATGGCACAGTATGGCACAGTATGATTTTTATTAATTATCAGCACTTGTATTTATACATATTTTCGTGTTATAATGACACAGTGTGGCACAATAATGCGCAGTATAATGCAGCGTGATGCAGTTGCAGCACAGCATGTGGCACAATAGATCTTCACTATTATTATGAAATTATTGATTCTCTTCTAAATTACACAAAATTTAACTATATCATAATTAATAATCTTGTTCTATATCTAAATACCAATAGCAAAAATAGAAAATAAAGACTAAACTAAAATAGATAATGATGAAATTTGCCAAGAAAATGGCGTGATAAATATGTCCAAATAAAGATAACAATAAGATAAATATAGAAAAATAGATAATACGAGAAAGAAAAAGAAGAAAATAGAAAGAAATAGAAGGGAGTAGAATATTATCAAACCAATTACGTAGTCCAAATATCATTATAACTAATTTTATCATGCCACTTCTTTTGTTCATGTGTTCTTTTGAAATTATAGTCAATTTTGAATCGGTGACAATAGTTAAAAAAGCTGATACATGTATCTTCTATTGTGCCAAAAAATTTGCTATTAGTAGATTATGAAAAAGATCAATTAGAACAAGAAATCAAAATCAAAAATTAATATAAAGAGATCTATTTGAATTTGAGATTATTGAAAGATGACAAAAACAATGTAATAGATATCATAAAACTGATTATAATAGTTGACTATGTTCTAATGTGTGAATTTGTAATTTTGTAAAATTCTTTTTCTTTTGTTTTTAATAAAAATTACATTTTTTAATTTTCATACTGTTATCTATTTTTCTTATTTTCACATTTTTGCTTGCATCAAATTTGTCATAATAATATATTAAAGAGATAAAATTAAAAATATTTTAATTTAAGTGAAATTATAAATAATTATAATAAAGTATATTCTATTATTTTAACATATTATTATGACAAATTTGACACAAACATTTTATTATTTTCTTTATTTATTTCACTTAAATTATTTTATTGTTTTCTTTATTTGTTTAATAATTAAAAATTAATAATTATTGTGAAATTTGTAAAAAGTAATTATGGTATAACTTGTATATAATTGTTGTAAATTACATGAATACGTGATTCTGAATCAAGTGATTTGGAATAATTATTCATTTTAAATCACATGGAGAATATTAATAACAAAAATGGAGATATCAATAATAATTCTCTAAATTAATAGTCAAATTAAATAGATTAATAGAATCAATAAAACTGTAATAACTAATAATTAATAAAAATAATATGATAAAATAATAAAGTAATTGATAATTCATAATATCACCAGATATAAATAAAAGATAATTAAAAATAAATAAATAAGTATTTATAATTAAAAATTAATTAAATATTACTTGAAATCTGATAATATCTCATATTATATGATCAAGAAAATAGTGAATAATAATAATATTGTAAGTCTTTTTTTTATAATTATATTTGTTTATAATCACATTTTTCTAATTATCTTACTTTGCTTTTCTATTTATATATATAAATATAGAAAAAAATTTCTTTATAATTACATTCTTTTTAGTTATCCAATTTATAGAGATTTGACTAATTTAACATTTTATTTAATAAAATTTCTAATAAATAAATGATAATTAATAAAACTATTATTAATCATTAATTTTTCACTTATCATAAAAATTATTTTCGAATTTATGCATTTTGAACAAAAATACATAACGATTATTTTAATAAAAATTATGCAAACAAAAAAGTGATAAAGCTTGCTTAATCTATCATTTAACGGTTTAGTTTGCTAAAATTATCAAATTTGAAAGACTAGATTGCCTTGATGTTATGTACCAGAGTTTACTAACTAGCTCAGAACATACTTTTAGTATTTTATAATCTTTTGTGAAAAATTCAAACGTTTATTGAAATAAATTATTTAGCAATACAATTTTTCTTAACTTATTTTAAGATAATGTCACGCAAGAAATTGTTTTTTAAATGGTAAATCAAGTTCGTAAATATTAAAATTCCTACAATTCGAAAATTAACCATTGTGTTAATGCCTGATAAAAAATTCATTAGAATGCATTATTTACTTACCCAATCAGCGTCAACCTCGAGAGACCACTTGAATTTTTCTCGTAAACTTCTGTTAAAAATTTTTTCGATAGGAACTCCATATTTATAGCACCAAGCAGCGGAGATGCGTGGATCAATGTAGTTAGTTTTTGACGTGCCCAAAGCAGTTTGCTTATTTTCATCTTTGTCTTTTAACGAGAGCTTTGTCGCATCGATCTTTTCATTTATTTTGCTAATTTGATCTTTAAGTTTCTCGACAGTCGTTCCTTTCTTTACTTCGATTTTTTTGCTTTTACGCTCCTCGACGAGCTCTTTTTCCCTTTCATCGATTTCTTGTAATATTGTATTGAGTTCTTTTTCAGTTTTTGGTTTTTGGTTCTCAGCAACAAGTTTCTCATTATCTTTTTCGAATTTTGACCGCGCTTTCTCACGTTCTTTTTCCATCAGAAGTTTTTCATGTCGTATAATCCACTCTTCATCCATGTCGCTTTCTTCTTCGGCGTATTCTGCACGCTTCTTTAATTTAGGATTTAAAGTAAACAACATTTTTTTGAGCTTCATTCGCTGGTATTTAAATGCCCGTATCTGTGTAGACAAAAATGTATTATTATTTTGTCGGAAAAGAAAAGAGATTTTATCTAATTTACCTTATCAACAATCTTTGTCATTTGATTCTCGTGAGCTTTGCTCACTGTACGTTGATGGTTACACAATACAGCGACTTCGCGATTTGCTTTATTATACTTGAATATTTTTTCGTGTATGGTCATTTCTTTGCCTTTGCATTCTTCTTCAAGCTCCTCCATTCCTTTTTGCAATTGTTCTTGGAATGTATGAGAAGCATTGTAAGTACGAAATACTTTGGCAGTAAGACCGGCCATTTGTTTTGACAAATATTTATTAAGGAGAGTAGTCTACAGAAATAATGATAATTTATTATTAATAAGATGAACGTAAAATAGAATTAATTGCTGAAAAGGCAATGAACAACTTACATTCAATCGATCAAATAACAAATCCGAATCTGTCTTGGGTTTCCTTTTAAAAATATTCAAATTCTTCCAGACTTGTTCGTCTACTTCCACATCATTATAATAGCGGATAGAATCTTTTCCAAGAAAGTCAAAAATAACTTGTTTCGGTGGATTAAGTGTCACGTGTTCAAGTCTAAGCGAGCAGCAGCCAACAGTATCGGCTTCATTTTTTTCATCTTTTTCGTTTCCCGCTCGAAGAGCAAAACGATCGATCAGGTACATGGCTGTGGCACGTTGTCGAGTTTCCATAAGTTTATCCTTTAAATCGCGAGTGTACTCTGATCGGATTCGAGCAACGTGTTGCTAGATGTAAGAAATGATTAATTGTGTATATTATTATTACTATTTATCAATAGAATAGGAATCAAAATACCTTGAGCTCACGAGACTTTTCAAATTTCTTGAGATCGCTTTGTCCTTTAAGTGAACTATTCGCAGCAAGAAAAACGTATTTTATTGAATCATTAACATTTTCTTTCCATGTCGCAAGCCAAGTAACGGTGTTGTCATGAATGACGTTTCCCCATGCATGTCCTGAAGGTGGATCAGGTATTTTAGCGTCCTTTCCGATATTAATCGTGACTGATTCGGGAGCTACACGCAGCTATTTAAAGAAGATAATCAATACAAAAATAAGCACAAAAAGATCTTCAAGGTAATTAGTTAATTTACATACTTTGAGTTTGCCTGTTTTTGGGTGTTTACCGCGTCCTCTAAACAAACCTGGTGGTTCGATACGGAAATTTCCAACTTTTTCTTTACGGCCATCCAAAATACAATAAGCATATTGTGATTCGAGTTTAAGTTTTTCTTCCTTTATTTTTTGCTTTTCCTCTTTTGACATAGCCTTCTTTCGTTCTTTTTCTTTTTCAAAATAATCAAATATCGGAGTAAAATCGCAATGCTCATGATCTTTATCATAATCACGAATGGGAGGATTCTGCGAAATTCCATGCAAAAATTTTAGTAAATAAATAACTTTTGGGTCAATTTTCAATTTGTAGAAAAAAATCTTTTGAAAAATTACATTATTCGATTTTTTAAGAATCATAACCCAATCAGCAAAGAAATTTCTGCAAAAAGTTTCGTTTTGTACATGCTCTGAATTTAACATAGCAGCATAAAAGCTTGCCACTTCCTCAGCTTCTGGTTCCAAATAAACTTCTTCGCCTTTGTTTATTAATTTATGAATACAAAATATTTAGTAAATATATCAAAAAAAAATAATGAGGAGTAAATCAATGCTTATACTCAAATTACCTTTGAACTTCATTTTAACACCATGTGGGACATATTCCGGTGGAAATAGAACTCCGTTATGCTCCAAAGTTTGCCATTTCACCGTACCATCTCCTTGAGCATTTTCTTTCCACCATTTGTATTCTTCGTCCTCTTCTTCACTTTGATCATCTGGAGATGATTCCGGTACTTTTTGTTTTCCCTTTTTGGAAGGAGCCTTTCCTGCGCTGGCTTTAGATGTTTTCGATTTGGCAGGTGCCTTTTTACCATTATGGCGAACAGGTTTCTTTTCTTCAGAAGCTTCGGACTCTTCGGACTGTTTGACTTGTTTTTTCCTTTTAGATTGAGGCTTAACTTTTGAGGATGAAGATTTGTTTCCATTTGTCTTTGATATGGTATCTAATTCAGAATCTGATGAAGACTCCGACTCAATCTGACGTTTACGTTTAGTGTCATTTTCTGTAAAACAATTAAAGGTTAAAATTAATGATTGCATATAATAGATAATAAAATAGTCGATTATGAATTACCTTTGACTGGTGTCTTTTGATTTTTCTTACGTTGAGCGAGAGGCACTTCATCAGGAGCATCAGAATCCTTTAATAAAATTAAATAAAAATATTTCTAATTATTGATTTCAATGAAAACTAACAATATATCCTACTTGCCTCTTCAGTTTTCTTTGCCTTTCCTTTGGAATCCTTTAATTTTCTGCGTCGTTGGGCAATAGGAATTTCATCAACGTCTTCTTTTTCTACCTTTATATCATTCATCTCAACATCGTCCTCTTTTTCAGTCTTTACATCATCCATCTCAACAACCTTTTCGATAGCTTCCTCTTTTACCTTTTCATTTTCTCCTTCACCGTTCACTACTTTTTCTTCCTCATCCTCTTCAGAGTCACTAAAAATAACCTATTTTGAATTCCGAAAGATTATATTTGTTTTTATTTGCACTATATATTTGAGATATATGAAAATAGAAAGTTCGATCGTTTACTTTTTTTTTATTACGGGTAGTCTTTTTGCCATTTGTTTGGAACGTTTGAGAAGGCTTGCTATCGCCCTCCGAATCTAATTCTGCCCATTTTCTTTTAGAGCTTTTGCTTTTATTAACGGTCTTTTTATTTACAAAAAAGGCAAGTTAAATAATTATTAAATCCATGAAAATATTTTTCAAACAAGTGTAAATGGTTATTTGAAATATCAATACCTTTGTTTCAGATTTGCTTTTTGTAAGTTTTGAATCATCTAAAAAAAATTGAAGTCATTTTCCAATTGGTTTTCTTTTACATTAAAGTGAAATACCAAAAAATAAAGAATTCAAAATTTACTTTTGACGGTTGTACGTGTATTGGTACGCGTAGAACGCCGCACTTTTTGAAGAGAAGCCTCGTCTTCTGCGTCTGCCATGTTCTCAGAAGAGAGTAACAAATATGTTAAAAAAAATTGCTTGCCAAATAAGTATACCGTTGCAAGTTTTTTGAAAAGCAAGTGCAATAAGAACGTTTAGTTTGTGTGTGTCCTCGGACCTATTTTCACTATTTGTGCATTGGAATCATTTATCAGCCACACAAATCTGGAAAAGGCGGTACGGGAACTTTCGGAGTGGCGGGTGCTACAATGGTGCACTCCTGAAACGTGGTAGCGCAAACCAATAAGAATGCGATTTACCGGTGGCACAGACCAATAAATTTTTTATCAGCCCGGCAACAATCCGCGCAGAAAAATGAAAATGCAAAAATGGATATTCAAATCTAACTTGGGGTACTAATAAAAAATGTTTCTGAGGCAATTTTACATATAATCTTGATCTCCTCCTAAAATCGAATTTACTAATTTCCCCCAAGTTCAGATTGGTTGAGGATATTAAAGGTTAATTTTAGCGTTAGGATTAGAGTGGAGATCAAGGTTGTATGTAAAATTGCTTCCCCGACATTTTTTATTAGTGCTTCAAGGCAGATTTAAGCATTCATTTTCTGTATATTTCATTTTTAATTTTCTTGTGTCGGATTTGTCTTGCCGGATTGATAAAAAATTTATGCATTTTTATTGGTTAATCTAGAAGACCCGGTGTGCAGTCAACCAATCAGCGATGGAAATTACTTGCGTCCAATCAAAACTTGGGGGAAATTAATAAATGCCCTAAAATCAACCTTTAACATTACAGTAGAATTCTCCGGGATCGCCACCAAATTCAAAAGTGTTACAATGGTAAGGTATTACGAAATATATCAAGGAAGACTACTAATTTCCCGCAATTGGTAATTTTGGCCGAAATTAAAAATCTGAATATCCAATATACATCTTCTTTATTATAATAATAAAATAAATGAGCATACTGTAGCCAGACATATAAGCAGATCTGGGGAGTGCAAAACATGCATGCAATCTGAGGTTATGAGCGCGAAACCACTTCAGAAAACAATGGCGAATCATATCCATGTTGACTTTTGAATTTGACATTGGCTATCTATAATCTATATTTTCCCGAACACGACACAATGGAGGTCCGTAATGCACACACGAAAATTGACCTTTATTTGAACAAAAAGAAAAATGGAGTGTGTTAATCAAGGCATCTTTTTTTGTTTGAAATAATACCGTAGGCCTGTAGCAGAACAAGCTCGTCTTCACATAGCAGTCTAAATAAAGTTTCATGATACGACAAAGACCGAAGATTGTCATTAATCAACTAGGCACCCATTTCTTGTTCAATAGCTTGTACAAATTAAATACAAACTTTTTAGATCCACAAACAGAGTTTTCCTCATACAATATCTTTGAATAGTGCCAGCGATTCTAGAAAAACCCAAAAAGCTGGCTTCTGTGGATCGACTTCCTCCCTAAAGGCTCAAATAAGATTATCAAAGTTTAGTAAATATATGCGCACCTTACCAGAAACTTAATCCATTGGTGATCCCAGCTAACTTCACTATGGGATCCACGAGTCGTCCCATGTTCCTTCTGAGCAATAATATTGCACTCCGATAGAGAATCTATAACAAGAAAAGTGTTCGAAGAGATTTAGATTAGGACAAACAAATAAGGAAGCGACAGAAAGGCTATGTTGTATTTTCATCTTTGCTTGTTTGAATAAAACTTATTGAACAACTTTTCAAATGCTGATGATGGTGTTTTAAAATAACAGTCAAGATCGAAGCCTATCCTGCGAATGGGTGAAACGGATGATCATCTCAGGCGCGATTCCGACATTGATAGATTTATCCTTGTAGGAAACAAAATACCAAACGATGTTTACTTATACTTAAACTTTGCTTAATAAAGTTTTTCCCATTCAAGACGAAGCTGGAAAATTCAGCTGTATCGCAGAACTTAACGATTTGAAGTTACAATACATGTGTCAAAAAATGTTAGTAGCTAAAGAGGTATATTGTACGAGGTCCTTAAACTCCTTGTTCCAATGAAATATCAACACATAGCTCACTAATAAATGGAATCAGATAAAAGAGCACGTTGCAAAATAAAATAAACTGCCTAAGTGTCAATTTCTATCTATAGATAGTGAATCCCACACTGAGCGATAGAACAATTTACCTCACACATCATATGCAAGCAACGCCCACCTATATTAATTATCAGCGAAAAAAAGAAATAACAGAAAGATAATTGATTATATTAATACATTTTAGATACCAATTGAAAATATTAGTTTAAATAAAAAGTACTTCACATCAGAAAATTTTTATATTTGATTGTCAAAGTATCTTTTTATTATTATGTTTCAATTGTGATAGCCAATAAATAATTGCAATCTAGATTGCAAGCTAGAGCTATAAAATGATTTTTTAAAATATCTTGTTATTGTTTCAAGTTGTATATTGATTAATTAATTCATAATTATTATATTTATTAATATACTTATATTTGTATTATTGAATATTAACCAAGTTGCTAAAGAATAACAGTACTGTATTACTTTAGGACTGTCACACACTAAGTAAACATACCATTTATTAGTAATAGTAAAAGCCTATCTATTAAATAGAAAAAGATGCATTATGTAATAATCCTGAAATAATATAATTTGATAAAATTAAATACATAAAGTATTAATATTGTTTGAATACTTTTATTACAAAAATATCTATTTAGAAGTTCAACTTGTAATATCATTTTTAATCAAATATATATTAGATCTTAACTCATTTAAATATATTATTACTATTTTCAGAATCTTATATATAGTCAAATTTCTTTATAATCACATCTATTTATAGTTATACCTCTTTATAATCATCCTATTTTGCTTTTCTATTTACATATAAATATAATAAAAAATCTCTTTATAGTCATCAAAGTTTGCTTTTCTGAGTGTGATAACTATAGAGATTTAACTGTAATAGTATTTCTAAAATACAGTGTGAACTATATTCATAAATGAAATGTTAGATGACTGAATTATTTTAAAAAAAATCTTATAATCATTATGAAAATATTATATAAGAGAAGTTAAATGAATATAAGCTTATCAAAAAACTAATAAAACAAAATAAAATAAAATAAAATAAAATAAATATAATAAATATAAAACTTTAATAAAAATAAAATAAATATTATCTTTTATAAATCAACAAGACAAAAGCTAAACAAAAATAAAACTTTAAACAAAAATAAATATAACAAAATTAAATAAAATAAAGACAAAATATCAAAAATAAATATAAACTAAAAAAATATCAAAGACAATATAAATTAAACAAAAATAACAAAACAAAAATAATAATAAATATAACTGAGACAAAAATATAAATAAAATAATAATAAAAGAAAATATCATAATATAATAAAAGTTTTTTGACAAGTCAATATAATTTTTAAAGAGTATAATAAATCACAATTATATTTATTTAATATTATAAAGAAATAATAATATAAAGAATATAATAAATATATTAAATATAATAATTTTAAGCTAAAATAAATATTGTTTATAAATCTATTTCTATTTCTAAAAGAACCAATTAAAATATAACACATTATCATATATTATAAGTAATGTATAATATTATTTTAATTTATCAAATATTATATATTTAAAATTATTAATATATTATAAAATACAAAAATATTATTGATATATCTTTGTTAATATGAAACAAAATTAATATAATACAAAATAAAACTAAGAAAATATAAAGAAAATAATATATATAAGAAAAACTAATAAATCTATAGAAATAGAATACATGCTAAATCTTAATAAAATTAATCTATAAAAAGCATGTACATAATATAAATTTAATTTAAATAAAGAATAAACAAAAATTATTCAATTAAATTTAAATAATATTGTTTTTAAAGACAAAATGATAATAATATATTAAATTATATCAAAAAACTTTTAAATAAACTAAAAATAATGTTTTAACTAGTTGCAACTTGCAATAGTCAATTAGAAAATTACAACAAAATTGTGACAGTTAATTAAAAAATTATAATAGTTACAACTTCTATCACTAAAATAAATAATATAAAAGTTAAATAGTTCAAATTATTAAGTAATAATTGACAGAAATTTTTAAATTTCATAAACTTAAAATAATGAAAAATGTATTTGAGTAAATATATATAACTGTTAATAATTTATAAAATATAATAAAAATAATTATTTTTGTGCTTAATAATTTTTATGGAATATCTAAAAATAAAATATTAATAATAAGTAGTTATATAAAGTATTTTACAAATTTCTTCAAATATATTTGATTATTTATAAGAAATTCTTTATATATCAATTATATAATAAACTTAAAATATATTATATATTATATTATATAATTTCAAAAATAAGTTATTTTTTAGAGTAACTTATTTTTGAAAATATTTAATAATTCTAATACTTTATTATATAGATACTCATTATTAATTGAGATCAAAAATTTATTTATATTTTTGTATATTATATATGATACTATTATATAATGCTAGTTATCCAAATATATGAAATAATAAATAATATAACAACAGAAATCTACAAGATTCTATATAATAATTATATTAAATAATCTTATAAGATATCTAATAAAAAAGATTTTATAAAGCAAATAGTAAAAATAATATATACTTATTTTTATTATTATTATTTATAATTATTAATATTTTAAATAAAATAATAAAAATTAATTAAAAGAAAACTTCTAGATATTGATAACTAATAAAATATAAAAATTTTTTATATATTATTATCATTTTAATTAACTTTTGAAATATTCAAAAATATTTATAATATTCAAAGAAATATTCAAAAAGAATTATAATATTTTAATAATAATTCAAAGTATTAATAATATTTTATAATTATTAGACTGAATATATATTAAGTACTAAAAGTATTAGTAACAAAATTATTTAAAACTTAATAATATTTTGTATTTTTTAATGTAATAATCTAAATAATTAGAAAGTATTTTTAAAATTTCAAAGTTAAAGATATAGAAATAATAATATTTGTATTATAATAAATATAATTCAAAGATAGATTTATAAATTATAATAATAATTTCTTTATTCAAATATAACTTTGCAATTAAGATAAAAAATTATAAAATTAATAATATAAATGTATTCAGAGAATTTAAAAATTAAATTACTAAATAATATAATATTTATAACAAATATACTTGAATAATTAATACTTATTTAAGAATTATATAAATATACTAAAGTAATTATATAAGAAATAAAAATATATTTTATCAAAAAAATATAGAAAGAAGTAGTATTATATTTTATAATATAGTTATTTTATTAATAATTAATTACTTTTTTAACAATTTTTAATAATTTAATTTAATTAAATTATTTATTTATTATTTAATATGATTTGGTTCAAAAATATTAATAAATAAAAAATAAAAGTTAATAATTATTTTTAATAAAGTTATATAAAATATAATTAATATTTATAATTTTTTATATCAAGTAAAATATATTTTAAAATAACTTTTTATATTATTTTTAGTATTTTTTTATATTTTTATTTAAAAATAAATAAAGCAAAACTTTTCACTTTTAAATAATAAAATTTGCAATTTTTAAAAATTAAAAATAATTTTATTATTCTTATATAGATAAATAAAATATAAATTAATTATAGTATTTAATTAAGAATTATATAAGAATAATAATAATAACTGTATATACTTGAAAGAGTTGAATACTAAATAATTGAAAGAGAGTATAAAAAAAATAGATTCTAATACTTCCACTAGTTGCACAAGTATTTTATAATTCAAAGTGCAAATAATTTATTAAAATACAATAAATAACTTTTACTAAGTTGGGTAAATTAAAGTTAAGTAAATATTAAATCAAAATAAAAATAAATAAAAGATTATTTAAAAATATTAGATAACTTTTATACTTTTATTATTTTATTACTTTCAAGTTATTTTATAACTTATTTTTAAAAATTACTTGTTGTTATATATTAAATTATATTTGTTTAAATATTATTGTATAATGGAATTTCACATTAATTATTAATCAAAATTATCATTTAATCTTATTGGATAATTTTGAGAACACATATTTATATTTAATTAGTTAAGATCTTCTTATTTACATTTTGTATTACATTATTATTTGTATTATTATTTATATTATTA
>CAJVPL010001583.1:0-12990 GCA_910591945.1 Ambispora gerdemannii | reverse complement strand
AATCAGTTAAAAAGAAATTAAATGTGTTCAGACAAGCTCGGCGATCGGAAAAATTAGCAATTTTGTAACATCCAATTTCGTTATCGTTATATATCGTTATCGTTATGTATGCTCTTTAATCCTTGCACAAGTTGCTTAGCTAAGTTTAACCTGTCATTACTAATCAAGTCCAAAAATTTGTATAAATAATTTTTAAGAGTTCCGTCATCAGCATACTTCATAACAATCATGTATTTTGAGTAAATTTCTATTATGTAATTATGAAGTTATAATTATGTTTTTGTTATGGTTAAACATAATAAGTATTTTAATACCGCTTTGATAAGTTTCTTATTTATTTCTTCGGCATGTTTCTCGTCATTTAGATAGACATTTTAAAGCTACAGCCAAACCTTCGTTTTTCACTTCTGCTCTATAAACTTCACCAAACGCTCCAAATCCAACAACTTTTTTATTGGAAAATTCACTAAAATCAAATAAAATTATTTTGATTTTTATCCATTCATTTCCGTTAAATGAAGATAAGTAGTTGCATTTTTGCATTCACATTTGACATCGTGATCGATATGGTTGATGTCGTTGATTTAGTTTCGTTAAAAAAACTTGAATAGACATCCCACTTCGCTCCCTGTGAATGTTATGTTACTGCTCTTCGAGAAAATGACAAAATCCAAATTAATCATTCTCCTGGTCGTCCGCGAAAAATTTCACTGTAATGCGTCGCCAAATCGGCAAACTCATAAATGGAAATCATTTTCTTATTGCAGCTGAATAAAGGCACAACTTGAAGAAACGCACTCAGAATTTCAAATCTGAGTTCAAACTTTTCGTGACGAGCTTTTAGGACCGGTTGTGTTGCTGCTTTGCCAAGATATGCCCCTCTTCTCACCCAACAAGCTAAAGAGAGCAGACTTCAATGGGTTAACAATCACGTTGTGTTTTCTGACGAGACAACCTTCCAATCATTTCTGAATATCTGTTTGGCATGGAAAAACTGTTGCACCAATGGTGCACTCGTTTAATCTTCACATGTGGGGGTGTTTTGTGCATGTGACAAAGCCGGAATGTGCACATTTACACAAAATATGGATCGGTACTCCGAAATTCTCAATAATCATTTATACGATAATGCAACTTAGCATTTATTGTCATCGGCACTGCATTTTTCAGCAGGACAACGACCCGAAACACATTTCAAAGGATGTCCAGAATGTTTTCAAAGCCCGTCTCCTGAAACGCGTTATTCCTTGGCCGTCGTATAGTCCCGATCTTAATCCGATTGAAAATGTTTGTTTGGGCTTCTCTTGAATGAAATGTAAAATAAATAGTGGCACAAAAAGAAAGTGTGCCACAAGAGATTGCATTGGTTATGGAGGAGTGGGAGAATCTTTCTGAGGATGAACTGCATCAGTAGTATGCCAAACATGTTCAAGCTTGTATTGATGCGGAAGGTGGGCATACCCGGTACTAATGTCATATAAACGGATGTTACTCAAAGTCATTCCAAAAATAATTTTTTGTATAGCATTTATTAATAAATGTATCGAATTTTTAAATAAATTTGACCGCCATTATTTCCGTGCGGACTGTATATAAGAACACCTCTTTATGAGAACAGAAATTTTTGAATGTATAGAAAAATATGCAGAAACTGGTAATCCTATGGAATATTTCAGACTCGGAGTATCCTTTGAAGATGTAATTGGCACTGAGGTCTACTTTTCATTACATCTTGCTGTGTCATACATGCATGAAAAATAATTCGTCTTTAAGACCCGAATAGATGAAAAAGGTCGCTTACGATTTGATATATGTACAATACAGACTACTAAAAATTACTAATGCATCCAATATTTCCAATTTACATTTGCTCTCGCTAGTGCTCTGGGAATAATTCCATAAATAAATGTACTACATGCAATACAATTGTCAAATTCCTTCCCTATGAATATTACAAGACACTCTCGATATAGTGAACTCTTAATATAGTGAAGATTGGCTTATTTGTATCTGGACTCGATGACTTCACTATATCGAGAGTGCCTTGTATTTCGTAATTGAATACGACATGTATATTGTGCTTTTATGTATATTTTATTTAATTATACACGAAATACCGATACAGAAAATAGATATATTTCATTATATTAAACGGTTTTCACTCTTCATGATACATTTCTGACCATTTAACAAAGACCCATTTTTGGGTCTTTGGGACCGGATTTTCGAGATGTTTCACTCCAAGAGCCTTCGGATTACATAAAACAATATTGGCAGTATTCTGTATCTATAAAAAAAATAATAAACTTTAATATCAAAGAGCAAAAAATAAACATTGCATATTGATATTGATTTACCGCTGTAACAACATAGAATGGTAGGCCACTAGTTAATGTTAAATTATTCGGGTCATAATTCCATAGTTGTCCTCTATCTTTTGAATCCCTTGGTTTCACAACAAAAGTTGGATCTAAAAAAAGAATATTGATATCGATAGGATAATTAGAACAATTATTGCTTGATAATTTAATGAAAAAATAAACCCAAAAATAAAAATAGCTACCATTAATCGGAGCTTCATATTATTAATTAAAAATTAAAAGAATTTATTACAGAAAGTCCATATTTTAAAAACAACTTAAATCACTTACAAGTGCTTAGTGTCAAGACAAATCCGGTGTCCTTACTAACAATGTATTTATCTTCAATTTTCCACAATTGATGGAAAGGACGCTGAGATAATTTATAGAGTATATTTTAACTTAAAATAGAATATATTTAAATTCATAATTTAAGTTTGATTTTTACGCTTACAAGTTGATTATTAAGAGTATACAAGACTACAGAGGTTCCTGGATTTTTTTCTCGACAGCAAACATCGAGCACGTATCCTGTTTCTGAAATAATCCAATACCAATCACTCATAGTTTAGAAAAGTGGACAAGTGCTTGGAAAGGAGGGAAAACGATAAATTAGAAATCGTGAGAAAAAATAACAGACATATGTTAGATATCGGAAAAAAAGGTCGCACGGCCTGCAAGCATTAGCAATTTCATTCATTTTTTTCTCAATAACGTCGCGAAATAAGATAAGCGAAATTATATAGGCAAACCTCTTTTTTAGAACAAATCGCTAGTATATTTACCACTTTTTAGAAAATAGCTTTTGCTTTCGGAAGTCAACTTTTTATAAAACAAACAGACGATATTGAGCAAGAGAAAACTCGGTAGTAACAAGATATATTGAATAGTAATTGGAATTAATAGAAGCGCAAAATATTATATCCATATAACCAAAAATTATCTTTTCTAAAAAATCGGAGGAACTAATGTATGTGTTGAATCCTTAACAATAAATAAGTTGATTTGATACTATTCATTTATACATTAACGTTAAATGGATTGGTTTGTTTAACTTGAATTATAATTGATAAAATCAACAATACTATTATTCATTTATACATTAACGTTAAATGAATTAATTGGTTTGTCTTAAAATGATAAATATCAACTTTTTCATGATTACTGTACCAGACGTTAAAAATAGTTCCGAACACACAAAAAATGGTGGACCTTTTATTTTATCAGAAACTGTACAAGATTTAATCCCTATGAAAAATTCTCACTGTAAAATGACAGGTGTTTCCTCCTGCAAAACCCTTGTAATCCGTTATAAATTACACGAGTAGAGGCACTAGATAACGATAAACCACGCGATGCCAGAGATATCAGCAAGTATCATACTTACTGATATCTCTGGCATCGCGTGGTTTATCGTTATCTAGTACCTCTACTCTATTGACGAAGCTATTACAGATATGAATACATGTAGTTTGCATTTTCAGTACTACGATTCTTTTGAATATCCTAAAACATATGAAATTAAAGAGTATCTTAAACCAGGAAAGCAGAAATTATACGAACTTAAATATTGTTTTAAACCAGACAAAAGAAATTATATGAAGTTAAGGAGTTGGTAAACTAGAAAAGCAGAAACAAAAAAAAAATACTTGACGAGGAGATGGAATTGAAAAAAGCATTTCGACGAACACGAACAAAAAACAACAAATTCATTCAAATGCAGTTGAATCTTTACTACGAATTAATTTCAATTCCAACAGATACAGGTTACATTTTATTTCTAACGCTAAGTGTAAATAATATGTCGATATTAATTAAATTCATATCTATATCGAATGTTTAAGGTTGACAAGTATCAGTTGTTTATTCCAAACGAAGTTAAAATTATATTAATATTATTTTTTATTCACTTCATTAATTCGTTACTATCTTTTCTTTTGGATTGCAAAACAAATGAAATTAACGAGAATGAAGATAGTTCGAAAAGAACAACTTCATTATGAAACACTTCCAATAAAGTAACCAATATGAAAATAGGTTAATTAAATTAATGTTAACAATAATAAAAATTGTTCAGAAGTAAAGCACAACGACTAAAAGCGGTTTCTATTGCTTATTATTATTATTGTGTTTACGCATATACTATCGCTATTATTCTTCTAAAATGGTTACAATATAAAAACAACTTTGTCACGTCCTTAGTCCTAGCGTATTGTTACATGTGATTGACAATATACATGTATTTTACGTATTTTCATGTTGCCATTTTCATTTATTGCATCGTTAACTTGCAATGTTCGTTACAATGATATACATATACATGTAGCGACCATAAGCATCCGAACGCCCGGCATTGCCCATGTACTACATGCAGCGTTGTCACTTTACTATGTCCAGTAACCAGAAGTTACTGGACTGGACCATATTGGACTTGTAAAATCACTAAGTCCAGTGGTCCAGTGGCGCAGTATTGGACTATGTCCAGTTGACAACACTGGATGTACGTAGTAGTAGTGCATTTAAAAATAAAGTAAATTTTCCGAAGCCTTGTGATGTTCCGCAGATCCTGGAAAAAATCCTCAATTAATGATTGACATATGTTACCCTAATTATGTACATGTAGTCAGTGTTGTCAACTGGACATAGTCCAATACTGCGCCACTGGACCACTGGACTTAGTGATTTTACAAGTCCAATATGGTCCAGTCCAGTAACTTCTGGTTACTGGACATAGTAAAGTGACAACGCTGCGTACATCATTATCGTTATGTAACTTATACGTACTACGTACATGTAATAAGTTTGAATTATTATTCCTCTTCATTGATGGAGTAGATAAAGTCATCAAGTTATTCAACAATCGGTTTGCTCTCTGGAATAGGATCCCACCATTTTTCAATCATAATTTACACCATCCTTTAGATATTGCATGTAAATCTATGTTTGTTCATCATCTGTCACAATCTTGAACAAATCATCACAAACTACTTTTATCACTAGGGCTGTGGACAAATCTGGTTTTTCAAAATTTTTGCTGAAAATACGACTTGGACATAATTTTTTTTAGCTGTAACTTAGTTCTTACTTTATCAAACAGTTAGGCAACCAGCCTTACTTACCACTTAATAATCCCACTAGTCACTTCTGTTATCTACTTTATTATCTGGAAAAAATATAATTCACCCTGAGCCGCCAAAGCTCACAACGTAAGTTAACGCAGAGCACTGAGATACAATATCCCTGGGATATCTTACGTGGTGAAATACAGTAGATATTTGCATCGGGCAGCTTGAATCATTTTAGAATAAGTTTGAGGATAGGATATCACAAGAGGTACGTTTAACGTTAACGTTAAGGAAACAACAAAGTTAATTTAGAATTTCTTTTGTTCTGTTACGGGTTAGAGCAAATTACGTCGATCCCATATTCTTCGCTTTGTTTTCTACCAACGTCTCAATTTGTTTTCCATTTTCATATCGCTTTTATCTTCGGTTCATTTTATTTTCTATCAACATCTCGCGTTTTATTTACTATCATTTTGCTTTTCCTTTATTGTATTTATTTCATTTTCTATCTTGCCATAATTATATTTTAATCAGGAGTAGAAATATTCACGGAAGGCTTAAAGGCTCGCTGCTGTCATTATCATTAAAAATTCCTAAATACTCAAATGCACCAATAAACCCTGCCCTACTTGCGAAAGGAGCCAACTCTAATGAACCAAAATCTAACTGACTTAATTGGCAAAAAAAATCCATACAGAAAATGATTATACGCCATTGCTGACTTTTTACGGAAGGAAAGAACTTTACCGGATGAATATGAGATTATTGATTATGATTGGAAATTTATGGCACGTTTTTTTGACGCTTCAAATAAATCCTGCTTTTCTTTCTAGCAATAACTTTTTGATTATCATTTCACTTTTGTTTTCAATTCTTAATCTCTCTCTTAAATTCGCTCTTGAACAATCGTAAAGTAACAAAATAAACTCTAGAAAAAAAAATGTATATAACAAAGGTCTATAGGCCTCAATATAAATTAATCTCTAAATACCCCAAATCACCTTACCTAATTTCCCCTCTGAATCCCTCCCGACTGATTATAACGAATGATGTAGTAATCAGCACAGAAATTAGTGACTAACGAACATAATTGAATCTATTCACTGTCCCAAACCTATTGTTGCAGGCAAACTCGTCAATTTCGCCTAATTGCAATCTACTGTTACCGCCGACGGTCAAACTCCCCCCCCCCGATTACGACTTTATGAGAGAAAAACGACAGAAGAGATTGCTAACATCGGACGCATGTGTCAATAATGCTGCAGGTTCCCAAACCGGTAGATTCTACAGCAAAATTCCCATTCCGGTTATCAACAATGCTGCTGTAGATTTTTCAGCAAAACAGCAGTAAATTCTCGTCACGAATATCAATGATGCGATTTGTGGATTATCCAGCATGCCAACATGCTGATAAAACAACATGCTTCCCTTTTTGGTGTGCAGCACGAAACTACGCTGTTCTCCGTGCCTTTAACATCATTTTTTTTTAGCGTCACCCATCGTTTTTCAGCATCTCCTCATCATTTTTCAGCATCTTCCCATCATTCTTCAGCATATTTCCATCAGTTTTCGATTCTTGCATCAGTTTCTTCCATAGATGGTAGAACGCCCATTATAAACATTTTTATTAATAGTCAAAGTAATTTGTTTTTAAAAATGTAATAATACAAAAAATGTACAAAAGAATGGCCTACGGGCTACTAACAGAATTCACATTGCGTACAATTGTTTTCCAAGCAATAGAATAAAATTGTGTACAATTCTTCTCCAAACAAAATACAGCTTGTACAACTATTCTTAAAAGCGAATTATTGCTTGTAAACTCTCCCCCTCTTTTCCTCACGTTAATCGTGATATCGTATTACTTGTTGGTTAGGTCCTTTAAACCAGAAAAGGTATTGTTTTCGTGTAGATTCACATTGTTAAATCGTATTATTATTGAGAAACTGTTTTTGCGTGGTTATTTTTAAGAGTTTATGGCTTTTGTCTAGAACAAGCGACGATTGTTATTAATGTTTTTAATAGTTTAAGGGTTTTATCCATAAAAAGCAACAATAAACCTGAAACACATAATCTCTCTCCCAAATCAACATAATCAACGATATCCGTAGATATCGGCACAGGCTCTAGATACTGAAAGAAACAACTATTCAGTCTATTGATCTTTCCCATAGTATTGTTGCGGCATAAATCCCCCAATTCGCCAAAACAGAACGAAGTCGCAACACTACCCACAACAGCAGCATAAAATTCGTGGCGATCATTTTAATTAACATTTATGAGAAAAAAATCAAACGCGCGTGAAAAAACTACATGTGGGAGAAAACAAAATCATTTTCTTGCAGAATTTCCCCCATCAAATATTACTTTAGTAACGACTTAAATATCCTTTAACATGCAAAACGAACTCGACGAAGAGGCAAGCAATATTCCTGTTTAAACCTTTTTAACTTACACAAAAAAAAATAATAATTAATGGAGCGAATCATCTACTGCGTGGCTAATATATACTTTGTAGTCTTTGATGAGGATGAAAACACGCTTACACTTGATGAGTCTTTTGAAATTATATTCGGATCTGATCCGCTGGATTTTGACTCACTCAATTTATCACAGAAGAATTGACAGTTGAAATGGTAAATAAATGCGTGGAACGCGCTCTCCAAAACTCTTCACACGGAATTTTGCAGGACCTGTTTCCTTATCGATATCCTTAGCCGCACAGTTTCCCTTCGCAAGTTGGTCTAGTAACCTGCACTGGCCGTGATTTTCTGGTCGCTTTACTAAATCAAGTACCAGGAAAAGCTATGTCCAAGATACTGAGTACTCTCGTCTCCTCCAATATACCTGTTCAGATACTTTTGACCAATCAACTGGGATCACTGCATTGCGTGAATTGGTAATAGCAAAAAAGTATTGCCTTCTCCTTTCATTTAACTTGACGACTAGCGAATAAGTCCTCCTTTTTTGAAACAATTGTATCCAATTTTGAGCACAAATCGGGAAGATATCATTATCCGGGATCAATTGATATCTCATTTCTGAAAATCACATTCGACAACCGGTTGCAATAGCTGAAGTATATAATAGCAAGACACCGTTCCAATTTATGAATGGCATTGTGAATAGTTTCTCCCAATGCCTTCTTTCTAATGATACATGTCTCTGATAACGATTTCGATGATGATGAAAATCAGCCAAGAACTAGAAAACCAAATCCTTACAATTTTCACGGATCGATATGCCGAAGAAAAACGCAAAATTTTAGTATTGTACAAGGATACCCAAAAAAAAGACGGGTCAAAAGGCGCATGATACATTGAATAAGCGAAAGTATTTGTTCGAACAAATTCTTGAAACAAGATTTAGTAGACTTCCAAAGGTCAACAGCAACTAGATGAATTAAAAGCCGATATATTTAATGCTATTTGAAATGAAAGAGTTATATTTGTATCCATCTCTTACGCTCAATATTTTAACTAGTTCCCATGCAATCACTGATGTTACCCGAGTTGTTGTTTGGTCCGGCGTGATGACTCACAGAACTTTTGCCCAGTGCATGCGGGACGCCGGCTTTGTGAATGGCCTTAGTGATTTTCGGCGCCATCTTATTTTCCCTGCATCATATGCTGAACACGAAATTGAAAGCCTTATGGATAAGAACCATTTGACAACCTTGGAGGATAACTATAAATTCATAACTGAGGAGGAATTATCTCCGAGAATTGCAAGTTAAAATCTGATAATCTGCCATAGGTAACGCGTCACCTTCACCCAAACTATCCTTATTTGCAGAAGAAATTAATGAAAACGAAATATGTAAAATGCGCACATTTGCTCGCGACGTCGATAACTTCTTTAAAGAGCATTTACGCGACCTCTCAAGGTTGGATCAATCCGAAGAGTTCACTCAGCAACGTATCAGGCAGCAGATTGAAGATAATGATATCTCAATCCATGATTTTTGGCGGGAATTGGTTATTCTCGCAAAGGTCATGGTTACGAGGACACTACTGTTTCTCAAAAACTTTATTCCGTTGACATAAAGTAAGAAATGGTTTTATTTTGAGTTGTAGTATTTCTAAGATCAAATTATTAATGATGCATTTCTCCAGGACTCGGAGAACGCCTACCGAACTTGGACAACAGAAGGATAGACTATGCAAATGTTAGATGGATTATCGCTCCGAGTGCTCGATCCTAACTTTTTATCAAAGGTCCTAGCATCAATAATGACGGATCCAAACCGTCAACTACTTGCCATATCTGTTATCGGCTTAGAGAGCTCAGGCAAGTCTACCTTGTTGAATTACCTCTTCAAATGCGGTTTTTCGACTTCGGCTGGACGATGGTAATATTGGAGTGGTTGTGTCCATAAGCATTGGTGGCAACCAATATAATAATAACATGGGCTATTTTATTTTATATTACAAAGGGAATGTATATGTCATATCGTCCTTCTGTGTTTAACAGACAGCCAATTGACCTTATACTGGATTCAGGTTTGTCTTTTTTAAACTATAAGTGTAACAATTAGAGATAGAATTGATTTAAATTTATAACCTTGCAAAAAAAGAGGGCATGGGGTCTACAGCTCAGAAATACATTACCAGGCGCACAAGTTTCGACATGAAAATCACGATACTTGCTTTGATGTGCTCCCAAATCGTCATCATTAATACCAAGGGCTTAACGTCAATATCCTCTTATCATTTGGACGCATTGAAAGCAAGCAATTAAAACCGAGATTGAATTTTGTACTGGATAAAGCTGATGTCCAAAAAACCAGCTTTTTTAGACATTCGGACAAGTCTCGAAGAAATGTTTCGCCAAATTCCTGGCTGCACAGAAGAATTAGACAACTTTATGACGATAGAATAAAAGGATGTACACCTACTGGTGAACGCTTTCTCACCCTTTAATGATGATTTTCGACCACGGGCAGGATTATCTCAGAATCTGAAAACATACATGTACCCGCGGCAAGTCTTTATCAGTTTACATGTAAAATTTTAGCTGCTGAAAATGCAATTTTAAATGAGTTTTATTAATTAAACCGTATGTAGTTTAGGAAACTTTTCCTATTAAGTATCAAACTTACGCCAAGCCCTTGTGTCAGCGCTTGATTCAACTTATGATCCAGATACTAAAATGTTTGATAACGTCAATGGTAACTATGGTGTGCCTTTGTTCTTTTCAAACTTTAAAATGTCAATCATATATTCTATTTTTTATATTCAGACTTTATTGTACAAATGAAAACAACATGGGGATGATTGATGCCAGGGGCAGTTTCCTCCACTTCAATGACTTTAAAGAAATTCAAAAGTGGAATGTGATGCAAGCAATTGTCAGAAATATTCAAAAGAATTTAACACCATTCCGGGACGAAGTAAGCAAAAGCATAATGAGTTACATTGAGAATCTCGAAGCGAATTATAATCAATCAGATCAAATCCACAACAAGTTTTGAAGAATCTATCCGGGATTGAAAAATTGCACCGCGATGAAGCGCTGCTCGAATTTAACCAGCAGGCCGCTAATCAATTTGATGCCAGAATTAAAGAGGAGGGACGAAATTTGATCCGCAACATGTTCGCCACCGACAAATTTAGTCTCGAAGCAAGATGGTGTGAAGAGGAACGGGAATACAAAGAAAGGCACTTATAAATAATGCCGTGGAAGACTTTGGTCAACAAGTCAAATTCAACTCAACTCAAGTTTGGAAGAGTTGAAATGTGACCAAAATAAATGTGACCAAAATAAATGTGACCAACTATTCAATGATACGTGGAAGAATAACGAAAATTTCATGAGACTAACCAGCTTGAACAACTAGTAAATTCATTTAATGAAGCAATCAAAGGAGGCCAGAGCACGGTAAATTATCAAAACCCAGGTTTTAAAAGAAGTTTAAAAGAAAATTCTGGATGTCACTTGACTACATTGGCCACAGAGGGTAACGTGGTGAACTACGATGTTGTTGCCAGTTTAATTGTTGTAAAACTTCACGGTATTAAAAGAACAATCAAAAACGCTCTTAATAATTTGGCAGATGTTGTCTCGGTCAGATCCGATGCTACTCGGAAGGTTCTCGAAGAGGTCAAAAAAATCACGAATAAAATTTGCACCGAAATCAAAATAGATAGATCTATGAGAATTGAATATGGCAAAACGCATAGTTGGCTTCAGAGGTTATGCGATGGGCTTTTCAATGTTGTTGGAAATTTGAGCCATTCTCAACCGAATTTTTGCCATAGATTAATGATTTTAATCTAATTGAGGTAAATTTAGAACTGTCCTACTAGCTATTTGAAATAAAACTATCTTGTTCTTATTGATATCTCTATTAGAAATACTTTCGGCTAGAGATGTGCAAAATTCTAAGTCAAAACATGGAAGAATGGCATTCTGTGCAAAAGAAAAACTCAAAGCTCTCCAAACAAGTTTCACAACCTCTTGTTAGATCATTCTGCTAAAAATCTGTCTTTGTAATTAACTAAGCACATCCTTAAGACGGTGGCCGAAAGTCTTTTAGCCCACGATTCAACAATTAGAGACGACGTTTACAATTATTTGCAAGAAAGCTGGGTGAACGAGTACGGCACGACCCATTAGGCGCATACACAAAGTTCGGTAAAAAGGATCATAACACCGTTTGCGAACATCTCACTAACCTCGAAATACTTACTCGGAGAGTCTTTCAAGAAGAGTGCAAGACTAAAATCACTACATTAGTGGATGGCAAGTTTAGAGAAAGTAAGCAAACAATAAACGAAATCGAAACGCGCCTCACTTCGGAAATTGTCAGCGTATGGAGTCTCGGTCAAAAGTCTACTATTAAAGTTATGTTCGAAAAATCTCGAGATAATACCGCGTACAATTATGTCAAAATATAATGTCGAAGATCCCAAGAAGTTTGCGAAATTTTCAAAGAAAAATTTTGACAAGCTTCGTAACCAATGGAAAACTGAGGCGTATCTTGAAATATCGAAGACGTGTCTTCGGGAACATGCCGATCAAATAATCGAAGCGAAATGGGCACCTTGGAAGGTTGCACTGCGCGTTGTCCTACTTGTGATTCAAAATGTGAAGATATTAAAGGCATCAGATATACACATCATACCTCTGCACATATGATCACGGCCTTTGGAGGATATAGGTATGTGCACAGCAGAGAAACAGGTTTGGTTGTTTGTTCTGAAAAAGCAGCACACGAGTTGCGTTGGAATAAACAAAATTTTAGAATCTTTTTCGCTAATATCTTTTAAATCTTGGAATTTTTTTCCAAAGTAACAATATTGACCAATTTGTTGAGTTAAACATGCTAATGGACATCAATCAACCATCTTGGTTAAAAATAGAGTCTAAAGATGTTGCGGATAACGAGATAAGAAATATGCGTGGTGTATGGTGGCATCTTAGAGAGGAATGGTGTGCAAAATATGGTATGAAGGACATAACGCCTGCGGATTGGGTTAAATATACAAAATGATCAAGTTCATCTTTCATGCAGGTCCTATCTAGTTTATGTTTCAGTGACTTTTTAGGACTTTGATCTTCCT
>CAJVPL010001582.1:0-13007 GCA_910591945.1 Ambispora gerdemannii | reverse complement strand
TTTGTATCTCCAGCTCTTGACCATTTATTTTCTATTTCATCCCAAATAGAAAGAGGTCCTTTATCCCAGACTGCTGAGTATACTGTTCCGAATCCTCCTCTTGCAATTTCTTTAATTTGTGAAAATTGCCCGTATGAAATGAATTCAAAATAATCTTGATGATTTGAAGATTTTAGTTGTGTTTTCCGTATCAATTTATCATAGTCTTCATTTTCACTTGTCCATTTATTGAAATTTTGTTTAAATTTTTTGTGTTCACACGCGCTACACCAGTGTTGACTTTTCATTTTTGTATCACAACGTTTACAGATTTCTGTATCTGCAATGCCAGTGTAAATTTCTTGTTCGTTTCGTTCCATCGTAAACCTCGGCATAATATCATAGAAGTTCCGAAGTAAATTTTGCAAGGCAAAAAAAAGTGAAAGGCTATACTTGTATACTTTTCATTTTTCATCAAAAAAATATATATATGCGTTGTATTGTAATCATTTTTAAATGTCATAATGGCCATTATACCGATACATACTCTAAATACTGTACGTATACGTATCGGTGCAAATTAGCTAAGATATGCAATTTAACGTTAATGACATTACAGTTTGTATTACATGTACATTCAAAAGACAATGAATCGTAAGTTGAAACACTGCATACTGTACCCTCTCCTGTAAAAACTTTGCCACTTAATTTAATCGCAAAGAATTAGAAATGCAGACTAGTTATGTCATATTAAATTTTGGGTTGCGACCTTAATTACGGTATGACTTAAGTTATTTCATGTTCTAATGTCTGCACCTCTAATAAGTATGTTGAAGAAACTGCACCGTGAATCTAGAATTATTCATTTTGCAGAAATTTTTTTACAGGAAGAGTACTGTATGCCAATTACAAATTTCTATGATTTCAGCGTAAATTTCTCTATTGTCGACGACGAAAGGAAATACGTTTTGCAAGGAAAACCATGAAAAAGTTATTATTTTATCTTACAAAATTATATAGAAAATGCTATGCATAACGATAATAATTTTAAATGTCATAATGACCATAGCAATAATAAAGAAATAGCATTACATTACGATATCAATAATAAAATGTGAGTTGTGACGGTGATACCTATCGGTAATGCAAATGGTTCGTTGATTTAATTTAATGAATGTGAGTTGTAATACGATAATAATAACATTTCGTTGTATGTATTACCGCGTAAATGCATTACGGCGGATTTGTGATGGGTTCATAGTAAATTTGTTACCGTTACGCAAATTCTCTGTAACATAATACGAACATGTAGATGTACGATGTCACGGTCACTAACGCCAAGCCACTTTGGTTATTTATCATGTGATTGTAGTCTCAGCCAGTAGAATTTCAGTAGTCATTTTTTTAAGTATCAAAAATAAACTTCACAAAATAATAGCTACTTAGATAGTTTAACATTTAATTTTGTCTATTTACCAATGACCAATAAAGTGGCATGTCTTGCATGTGATTTTCAGAATTTCCAATACTCTGTAAAGTAACTCTACTTCATGTTAATTAATAAGATTTTTTAAATTTTTGTATATTCATATTTAGTCATATTAAGCAAAAGTTACCTTTGCATTGACAGTTAAAGCTCGATATAATGATATTCCGTTATAACAATGATTCAAAAATACTTCTAATAAAATTTTCTCGATATAACGATTTCGTAATAATTTGCAGAAGGTTTTACTATGGTGTGGTATTTTAAAATGTATAAACTTCTTTACTAAGACTTAAATACAAAATTTAATCTGTGAATATGATAGAATAGGCCCTTTCTGAGCATATTCACGGATTAAATTTTGTATTTACTTAGTAAAGATGACTTTAGATGTTATGCACCGTATTAGCCTTATATCAAACATTGACCTAAATTTAGGTTCCGTTTTTGATAGATGCCGTAATAGAATCACATTTTTCCAAATACCCGAAATTTTTCGTATTTAAATGCAATAGCAAATATATTCAATTTCCCGCATGGAATGTGTAAGATCTCGAGTATTTTAAGCAGTGCTCTACAGTATCTGTTCGAAACTGCTGAAAGTGCTATATCAAGGAAATAATCTAAAATAGAGGTGGTCATGATCAGATTGATAGATAGATTTTCAGATAATAAACAGATGGCTAGATTGATTAGAGTACCCTATCCATGGCGAAAAAATTGTTCGAATCACGTGCTAACGATCATTATCCGACCAATCAGAGGGATACGCAAAAATCACATGTTAATTGATTAATATTGACCAATCAAATCACGAATTTTAGATTAATACTTGTAACAAAATATGTAACATGTAAAAAGCAATGATTTTTACAGTAGTGATAAGTTTATTATAGTTAATCATGCAGTATTTTTATTACAAGTAGTTCTTGATATAAAAATCTCTCGATAAAAGAAACTTTCAATATACGAAAAATTACTCTATTTAAGAAAGTTTTTTTGTTAGGTCCAAAAACTTTTTTATATTAAAAATAAGTTATATAAATTATACAGACCTTTCTGAATGCAATCTTAATAAATGTACAAACTGTGCAAATGCACGCACAGATTTGGTCTTAAGTATATAACTTATAAATTTGTTCTCTGAATACACACTCTTTTTAAATGTACTGTTTTATCTAATCATTCATATGATCCTGAAAGGATGCTCTCTAAATGTTGATCTATTAATTATGACTTGCCAATTTATATCACTAGTCTTGAGTGATCCTATTACATTACACATATCCAATCACATTTAACACATTGCAATTTTATTGATAACGCATGAATACAAAACTTCTTAACTTTAATAACAAAAGTCAAACAAAAATATTAAAAAAAGCTTTATAGATTCAACTAATTGATCAGACAAAATGAGTAATATTAACACATCTTAAAACAAGTATCAATGATTACAGAGAGATCTTTTTAATGCATTCTTTATTAATGTATAAATAATATGAATTCTCTTAATATACAACTGGCCCGGTTTCAAGTATCTCTTTTATAAAATTGTTCTCTATAATTCACGCTTTTTCAATATATTATTTTATTTAATTGATTATATAGTATCAAAGATGCACTTAGAGAGATCTCTAATAAAAAAATCAAATAACAAAATTATTAATTCATTATCAACTATAAATAATTTACAAAGTGACTTATCTTTTTTTCATTAAATATTCATGTTCAAAATCTTCACGAAAAGATATGTTATAGTTATTATTATATAAATAAGATCATTAATTTTTGTTATCCTTCAACAGTGACTTACAATGTGAAAATCCTACATATAATAATTGCTTAATAAAAAAGAAAATTCAACAAAAAGAAAAAATAGTAGTTATACCAAAAAAAAATTAAACTCGAAATAACTAAAAAAAAATAGTATCATAAATATTAGTAATTAATAAAAATTTAGAAAGTATAAGTCTCGTTGAAAAGTTTCAGGTAATGATATATGATAAAAATATAGAAATTGAAAATGATGATCAAAATGATAATGATTCAAAGATATTTCTGTATAGTGTTATGACCTAAATATTTTATAAATATGATATATCAATAATATATCTGTATCTTATCACTTTAAATAATGCTAAAGAGGTTAGAAATAATTCAAAAAATAATATAAGAATCTGAATAAAATATTACAAATATTCTTTGCTAATCTTTAACTAAAAAAAATTACAATCAGTATTTGTATTAGTAAATAAAGATATAGAAGAAATATTTTTAATTTGTAAAACTTGGTTATGAATAGTTAATACAGTTAAATCTCTCTATAGTCACCATTTTTAGAAAAGCAAAATTCGATAACTATAGAGAAGATATGATTAAAGAAAAATTTTTTTCACTATATTTATATATAAATGAGAAAGCAAAACAGTGTGATTATAAAAAAATATGACTATTAATGTGTATAATTATAAAGAGATTTAACTATATTCAAATTTGTTGTTAATAGCTTAAACAAGTCATCAACTAAAGAATAAAGAATAAAGAATAAAAAAATAAATACATATTTAGCAATTAAGCTATTAGAAATTTATTATAAATTTGATTTTGTTAACACATTGTGAATTCAAAATAATATCAAATTTTTTTACCCAGATAATTATACTGTTATAATAGTAATAATAATTTCATAAATTTGAGAAAAACTACAACTTTCAAAAATAGAAAAAATAGAAAATCTCTAAAAATATTAGAAATATGAAAAATAGTAAAAATAACTCATTAGATATTATTATTTTACTTATTATTTTACTTTTATCTTACTTTTTTATATATTCATCGATTGGCCATGGAATTTTGGGCTGTAAATGTCCTTTCTGCAGTTTCTTGATCTCTACATCGGCAGCTCGAAATCCAAATGTATCATTTTTCTTTCGCACATACATGAACACAGACCAAGCCTTTATATGCTTGTAAATTTCTTTAGCAGTTGGGCGTTCAGCAGGATCTGAATCCCAACAACGTTTCATTAAATCGACGTAGCATTTAGGAGCAATTACATTTGGAATTTCAGGATGTAAACCATCACAAATTTCAAGTGTAAGGTGACTATCATCTGCTCTACCAGAGAATAGAAATCCGCCGGTTGCTATCATCCAAAGTATCGTGCCAAAGCTATATATATACATTGCAGAAGTATATTCTTCTCCACGAAAAATTTCGGGGGCAACGTAAGGTTTTACTCCAAAAATTTGTTCATTGCAAGTTAAGTTCTCTGTCGAATGAACTAAACCCGAATCTGCTATATATGACCTCGCCTCGCCAGTTTCAGTCAAGTGCATTAATATATTGCCAGGATGGAGGTCACGATGAATAAGATTGTTTTGATGAATAAAACATAAACCTTTAATAATATCTAACAAAATGTTCAGTTTTTTATTCTAATCTAATTCTTTAAACTTTTTGTTTTAAGTAGGTTCGTAAATTGCCTTGATTCGCGTAATGTGTTACGATCATGTGTTCGTTAGTTTTTGGATCTCTCGTAATACCGTAACAGTGTGTAATTTGGCGGCTAGAAAGACAAGTATGATGCGTTTCAAGCTATGTATAATAAATTAGATTATTAAGCATAAATTCTAAGAACTGAAATAACAAAATGACAAGGATAATAAAATACCTCGTGCATAAATTTCTCAGGTTTTAAAGGTTTTGGATACAGTTTTTTAAGTGCTACCTCTGAATGCCCAGCTCTTATCCATTTATTTTCTCTTTCATCCCAACCAAAAAGAGGATCTTCATCCCATATTGCTGTGTATACTATTCCGAATCCTCCTCTCACAATTTCTTTAATTTGTGAAAATTGTCCGTATGGAATGAATTCAAAATAATCACGATGATTTGAAGATTTTAGTTGTGTTTTCCGTATAAATTTATCATAGTCTTCATTTCCACTTGTCCAATTACTAAAATTTTGTTTAGATTTTTTGTGTTCACACGTGCTACACCAGTATAGAATTTTTCGCCACAATGTGGGTATTCTTCAATATCAGCATAAGTCTCTATTAAGCTTCGTTTTCTTTTATTTCAGAGGATGCCATATCGATATACTATAAAATAGATTTTGTAGAAAAAGTTTGCCATTTCGTTTCAAGTACGTGTGTTGATCAGTTATTTATTACGTGTACGTGACATTTAGCATTTGACGTTTTAAACGCCATTATAATGGTGGTGTCTAATAACGATAATGTTACCGTTACATCGTTTTTAGAATTACATACATTATATTGTATTATCAATTAATGTATGTCTACATTTTTTTTGAATTAAATATTGCTGTTTTTCAATTCAGTAATAGAAAAAATAGAAAAGCATTCTGCGTATTTGCATGTATTCAGTCATTCCGAATACGTGATTTTTTAACTAAATTTATTTCAAGCTGATTTTGAAGTTACAACTTTTGATTAGAAAAACTAGTGTTTGGACCCGGGTCGGGTATATCCGGATCAACCCGGATGGGACAGATATCCGGGTTCTAATCATAGCCACCCGGATGAATGTGGGTGGGTCAACCGTCGGTTAACTCGTTAGATCGCCATTTTGCTATGTCATGCTACAGATTACTATTTCTTTAATTTCTATGACGTGCCTAAGTTTCATAATTTTTGGTGGTTTTGTAAATTTTTGGCTTTTATTATTATTATTGTTTAATTTGTTCAAAATGTATATAATACGAGTGACATAAAAGAAAAACTACAAATTCATGATTGTAGTAAATGTACTTGTTGTCAAGAAAACGATGTGAGTATTTTGATTCATTATCAACTTAGAAAGTCTAGTAAAAGAGTGCATGAAAATCAAAGGCATTTCCACGAGTTTATATAATCAAATATAAATGCATTCATTGTAACAAATATCATAGATTATTAGCTCACCTGATTTGCACAAACGACCTGTGCAATAAATTGCGAGAATAGTGAGTCTTGGGCGATTACGTATATAGGTAATTGCAAACTGCGATAATTCAACCAATCATATGATTATAAGCATACGACCCGCGAGTTAAACCCTCGGGTGACCCGGGTCACATTTTTTGGACGGGTCCAAACACTAGAAAAAACAGTTGGGTTGTGATACATAAGATGCAAATAAAATGGCATTTTATATTATGCGTGTGTGTAACCTGGTATTTTTCATATCGGATTTGCATACGTAATGATAATGAATTTACTATAAAAACCCATCTTCAATTTTATTGGCTAAAATTAATGATCAATTACATGTACTATATACGTATCTCTAAATGCAGATCGCCGGGATACATGAAAATCAAACCTGAGAGTGCATTTAGAGAGTTTGTGCATTTATAGAGAGCATTTTACTTAGTAATATTATTGACTTGGGACCGAACCAAGGTGTGCATTTATAGAATAGAACACAGTGTGTGCATTTAGAGAGAGTTGACTGTATGAACATTTATGTTTGGAAAATTGATATGAATTATTAGCCAATGAAAATGAAGATGAGCTTTCATAATAAATTCATGTTTCTATATACATGTTCATGGATCGCTATCGCTAGGGTTGTTAATGGAGTAGCATACTCCGGGTTAGTATGTACTTTCTAAATTTTATTCCTCCACATGGAGCTAGAATGATGATCTAGTCAATGAAATAGTTTAGGGATTAAAATTTCAGCAGAAAAATGAATTCGTTTGTTGTTAAGTCAAATGAATTAATGTAGAATATTCTTGACGCGAAATCACTGATTCTCCAAGGTAGTGAAAACATATTCGAAAATATAGTATTTGAATATTGTTAGTGTTAGTTTCGTTATGACAAAAGAGAAAAGACAACAATTTTCTCCGTCTGAAAATATATATTGCCAAATCATATAATTCGTTAGTGAGTATTATGCAATGAATTAGTTAGTTAATTATATGCCATACAGCTTTAGCAATTTATTAACAAATTTATCTATCAATGTGTGTTTTAATTGATTTAAAATAATGCAATTTTTTTATATAACTTTATTTATTAAAATGTTTAATAAACGTAAAATATCTACTTTAAATGAACGAGTGTTATTAGATAATGAACCTACTGAGAATGAGTTCGAGGGTACTATAGAAGAAACATGCATGATCAACAAGCAAAGACAAAAAATATGGTTCAGCTCCAACATAAGCCCGACGGACCAAATCCTTCCTAGTACAAAATCCTAAAACACCTTAATCCTGACAATTACAAAATCCTGACAATTGGGATTCTAAAACTGTTGTATACATAAATGTGCGGGAATACAAGTTTCCCAAATAAGAAAATTTGTGACTAGTAATGCTATTCATCAATAAGAACGTGTAAATTTCTCCTTTCGGATGGCTCAAAGCAACAAGGGCTGTGACAGATATTACTTAATATCCCAGGGATGAGGTGGAAGGGCACATGCTTCAAATATCTTACCTTGGGGGAAGTGGGTGGCTCTATAGTAAATCTATATTACGTAATATATGTCACGGCTCTAAGAATGATCAACCCGGAAAAACAAATTCGATGCAAGAAAATAAAAAAAGCGAAACATGTGAAAAATATGAAAAACAGGTGTCAAAATTTGACCTGAAGCACTAATAAAAAATATCAGAAAGACAATTTTACATCCCTTGTCCTCTAGCTCTAACCTTAACTCAAGCGATAAATTAGCATGACTAGCAACATTTTTCCTATTCGGAAAGCTTGTATTCCCCGCACATTAAGTATACACCAGTTTAGAATTCTAATTGTCAGGATATTGAAATTGTTAGGATTTAGGTGTTTCTGGATTTTGTACTAGGCGGGATTTTGGCGTTTCGGGATTTGTCAGTCGGGCCTATGTACTGTCAGGATTTCGAACCAAACAGAATTTTTTTAAGAAATTTAATAATAAAAATGAAGTTACAAGCTTCTTTTGCTCAATTTGCAAAGCTCGTTACAAATCTTCAAATACCGCAGGTATACTCGCCATAAAAAAACATGATGATGAAATCAAAAATCCGCAAAATACTACAGATAAAGGCAAGCCATATTTAAAAACAGACAAACAACGTATACCAACAACTTACAAAGACAATTGTATAGATAATCCTTATTTTGCTATCACGTTAAATGATGAATGTCTTGCTGTCAAATTATAAAAAATAAAATAATGGATCGCTATGATAATGTGCATGATAAAATATTAAAAGAGCTTGAAAAAACTAAAAAGTATCAATTACATGCGATATTTACTATGGACCACGCAAACCTTAGGACTAACAAACGTTCAAATTACATGTTCAGATTAATTTCGGGAAAAAGTTTTTGGGATAAATAAGTATAAAAAATATCCGTTTTTTCTAAATTATTTACTCAATCATCTTTAAAAATCTAAAAAAAAATACAGTCATACCTCTCTATAGTCACTACTCTTGGGAAAGCAAAATTGAGTGATGTGACTTTAGAGCTTTTTTACTAGGTATGACGGTTCACTTTATTTGATGAAGAGTGGAAGCTACATCACTTTTTGCTCGATCTTCGTCACTTTCCTGGATAACATACTGCTACATGTATTCAACAAATTATTATACAAGTATCAGAAAAGACTAAAATTACTGAAAATTTATTACAAATCATGATAAACAATCAGTATCCATTATAGCTGCAGCTTGAAAAACTTAAAGAAAGCCAGAAAATACTGAATTTATATATATTTATGTTATTCAATGCATATATTTAATATTGCTATACAAACAAAGTTGTGTGATTCATTAAGTACAATATGCAAACTTGAAACTACATGTACTGCTAAAATAAAACCCGATTTAGACATTGAAATAACACTTATTTAATGTTAAACAATTTATCATATGCACAATATTTTAGATATTCTTGTTGCTAAAAATTGGAATCTTACTAGCTTTTATTTACAAACAAATAATTGATCAAAGATTAATAATATTATTCAACTACTCAAACCAATTTTATTGCAACTGAAATATTATCAGCTTCTACATACTCTACAATAAGTGATATAATATTAACTATTATTCTTTTATTCAAGGTCATGCTAATTTAGAAGAATGTATGATAGCAGATTCAAACTTGAAGAACCTTGGACACATCACTAAGCAAAAATGCAACAATAATTCCTGCAAATTTACAATTACGAGGCAACAAACGATTTTTTTAATCACTTCTTATGGAGCAAACTGCCAAAGAAATATCTGCTGAAGATGAAATTACTTGATACATTGCAACACCAATTGACTCTGACTCAGATTGGAGGCACTGTTTTAAGAGAGACTTTCCAGTTCTTGCAAATATAGCACCCTGTTATTTAATTATACAAGATTCAAGTGTACTCTCAGAACAGGCATTTTCTATGGTAGCAAATACAATAACCAAAATTCGATGCAACTCAAAACCAGATACAGCATGTGCAATAATGTGTTTAAAAAGTTGGATTCAGCAAGTACGTGACAAAAATATAAAAGAAATCGATATTGAAGCTTCTATATTTAGAATCATAAATTCTACCTTTTTATCAAAATTATAAGTTTTTTTGAAATACGAATATGAAGCTTGTCTTTTTAATAAAAGTATTTTATCCAATCAAATTAATTACATGTGACTTTTATAATACTTCGGAGTATCTGGAACAGTATTGGAGCAAAAAACTCGAAACAATGAACCCGGCGTGGATTGAATTAGATTGACTCCTTAATATGAACCCAATTCAATTCACTCCGTTCCATTAACAATCCTAGCTATCGCTATGGTCATCGTTATTAAGCCGGATTTGTCCTATTATAACGATAATAATACGTAACGATAACGATTGTTTTATTTACAGATGGCAGATGGCGATCTAAATAACGCAAAATCTAATAAAAAAAACCTTATATCATGAATTAGAATTTTATTTTGCTGACTATTTTCTACATAATACTTTGTTAAGTCACCATCAGCAAGAATAACATGGACTCAATTAGGTATATTTAAATAAAATAAAACGGTCACTTTTAGACGTGATATCTTGACGTCCTATGATCGAATTCGAAAGTAAATAGCATCATTCGATCCGCCTGGACGAGACGAATCGAATGATGATGTTTATGTTCGAAAAAGTAAGACACCACGACCCAAAAAAGACGATTTTTTAAAAATGATTATGTTACTTTGGGTTATCTCTGTTCTGTGCTGGATGCCTAGATTTTTTAGTTTTTCACTGTCTTTTTTTGTGTATCAGTATCTTGGTATCCAGCAAACCTAAATACTACAATTCCATTTGTCTCGTTCAGACGGATCGAATGGTGGTGGTATTTTCATTTGAATTTGATTACTGAATATCTATAAAATTATGCCTAATTGAATTCATGACGTTATTCTCGCTAATGGTGACCGAACAAGTATTATTCTATTAATATATTATATCCAGCGAAAATAAATTTCTAATAATGAAGTTTTTTCATTAGATTTTGTGTTATATTATTTTATAAAGTGTCCGCAGGTGAATTGATGGAGACAGTTGCATTTTGGGAATAAATACGGGATCTTATTGGAGTTCGATATTAGCAACACGAAAGCTATTAGTACATGATTCGATGACTAGAAAGACAAATGTATCGAATTCGTTTCAACCTAAAAATAATTAATACAAAGTTACTCTCGATATAACAACCCTACGATATACTGTCAAAGCTCGATTTAACAACTATGCGATTTAATGAAATCGCGAGTTAGCGACTCTTGTTCCCAGATCACTATGTTGAAATCGCGCTCAATTTAACGGCAATCGAGTTCTGATTATAGTGAAGACTAATTAAAGTGAACTTGAATTCAAAACAGCCTATAATAAATCCTCTCGATATAGTGAATTATTGAAAAATTATTTCTAATATCCCGGACACATTCATTATAACGAGAGTATCTTTGTTATCAGAATAATTCATAATTTACTTTCTAAGCTTTAGCGCACAACCATTCATATCATACCCCATTAATATTCACACCCCATTAATATCCAAAAGTATTCACATGGGAGAATAATAACGATCCGAAACTCAAGTGCAAAGAATATATAATAATGTTTTTACACTTTTGCCTTGCAAAATTTATTTTGAAAATTTATAATCTGTCGTCATCGTCGTCTAAAATAGGTAAGTGGGCGAGGAATTTACGTTTTTATTTGTATTTTAATGGAAATTTAAATACACTGAGATATGGAGAGAGTGGATTTATTTATGGAATGTTGGCATTTATTATAATTCGGGCCGGCGCTATGCTAATGCTAAATGATCATAGTGCCAGCCCGAATTATCCTAATGTAATCATGTAATAAATAAAATTGTTTTGCATCATTACACGTGATTAAAATACCGTTATTTTATTGATTGATTACAAAAACGTGACATTTGATCGCCACTAGAAAATTGAAAAAATCACGTGATTGTCGATTTATAACTTCTGGCACCATAGCGATAGTATAATTAATAAAACCTTATTTGAATTCCGAAAACTTTTGTCGCCATTGTGACGATGTGGATAAAAATTTTAGTGATTGGACAGAAAACGCAAATAGGTAACGTCAATGATGAAAAAGTTTCGGTCTCACTAACATAATCTTTTAATTTTAAAATTATGTTTATTATTAAATAAATAAGCGACTTATTTACGTTAACAACCTAAAATTCGTGAGCCTTTGAGGTTTTGAATAGTAATTTAGTTTAGTTTTGGTCAAGCTTACTGTCTTGTACGTAAGTGCTATTATGGCGTGTTGACAATAATAAAATTATACTTTGTTTGATTTAATGATAACAATAATTATCGTTATTAATCGCTTAGGTCATTATCATGTCTCAGAATTTCAGCTAGTTGGCTAAAAGAAAATAACCAGTGACTTGGTGGTCATTTAGTCACTAATCTAACTGTTATATTATTAAATATAAATAAATTTTACAAGTAAACACAAATTTATAAATACAGAAAGATAAAATCACGAAAAACGCGAAATAATATATACAAATATTTCATATTTTGTGTTGATTATTTTTTTCAATAAATTTTGAATTTAAAATTTTATGATAATGTTTAAGAAAAAAGTTTAAAATATGCCGATAATTTTTGATTTCTTTTTTGATGAGCAAGTCTTCTCAACCTGATTTTTGATTTCTTTTTTGACGAACAAATCTTCTCAACTTGATTGTTTGATTTCTTTTTTGACAAATAATTCTGCTTTGAAATAACTTCAACTTGAGTTTTTTCCCAAATGTATGCTATTAATTAATTAAATAAAAAGATTTATTATGAGGATTTCTGCTTGCAGAATGATTAGATTAATACGTACTTATCGAAATTGTAAGGCTAAATAAATGCGATTCTATATATTCACTTATTCTTGATCTAGATATAGTAGTCGTTAGGATGTGTAATAAGTTATAATTCGTATTGCTTGACTTGAATGACGGTATTCTCGGCTGTAAAAATCCTTCCTGTTGTTTCTTAAGCTCTACATCAGCAGCTTGAAATCCATA
>CAJVPL010001581.1:0-13010 GCA_910591945.1 Ambispora gerdemannii | reverse complement strand
GCTGAGCATCCTGAATTCTGGCAGGCAATTTATGGATCAAGGTAAAGATTCATTTTTCCATTTGGTCTTCGAAGCCAATATCATTTTCTTGATAAGTTTTGTATTGTAATTTGATGGATAGTCTAACTTCGCTTCCATAGATCAAGAAGAATAGTTCGTGACGCGTAGTTGAATTCCTTAATGTTCGATAGATGAAAAGAGCAGCTGGAATATACACATTCCACTCATTCTCCAATGCAATTCAATATTTTTGCAAGACCGTACAGAGCGTTCGATTGAATCATTCTACTATACTGTTCGTCTGGAGATGGTACAAAGAAGAGAACTTGTGCTATATATTGAAGATTCATGTTAATTCTTTGATGATTGAGATTGTGAATTCTGTTCCTTGGTTAAATTGTATTTTCTTAGAATAACTATGTTAGCAAACGATTTCTTTGAAGATAAATCAGGTGATGGTGGAGGCTTCTTTATTCAGTATGGCTTTGGCTTCTGACCATTTGGTCAAATAATTGATAGCCACTACTATGTAATGATTTTCTCTTTCTGTTATTTTACAGGGCCCAACTAGGTTGATGATGATTTGATCGAAAGGCTAGCTCACTTTAATTGGATGCAGCAGTTACTTGGTTACATATCCACCAGTTCGCTGGCAGACTTCACAAGACTTTACAAAGTCTTTGATATCAGTTCCCATGTTATTCCACCAGTAACGAATTGCGATTCGTTGATACGTTTCTTTGTAGTCAAAATGTTTAAATAACGGGTCTGCGTGTAGATTTTTGATTATTGTTTTAATTTCGGTCCCCTTGAGTACATGCAAAGAGTTGTTGGGTTCCTTTTGTCAATTTATTTTAAATAGTAACTCATTCTGGATTATGAAGTGTTTGACTTGATTCTGAATTCTTTTTTGCTGATCCTCGTTGTATCCTACAGGATAACTTTCATTTTTCAGGTACTGTAAGAGATCGAAATATGTGGTCAAGTTCATTTTTCTTTTGTATTTATTGTATTAATGATTCTAATTTTAGTTATTATTATTTATTTATTATTTTTTTTGTTTTTGTTCTTGTTGATTTTGTTCACGTCTTATTAATCTGTATGGGTTCCTATTGTTGACTGATTCAGGAGAGTGTGTCCATGTTTTGGTTTAGTTTATCAGGGTGATAAGTGACAGTGAACGTATATTTCAACATATTCATGATTCATCGTAAAATGCGTAGTCCTGGGTTAACTTGTTTGATGAATAATCATCAGAGTGAGTTGTGATCTGTGATAATTTTGAAGAGTGTTCCGAGCAAATAGTGACAGAACTGGCGTACTTCCCATACAACAGCTAACGCTTCTTTCTCAGTTACACTATAACATTTTTCTCCGAATTTAAGCGAGACACTGGCATAGGCAACTACACGTTCTTGATCTTGGTTGTCTTTTTGTGACAATACCGCTCCTAATCCAGTGTTGGAAGTGTCTGTGTAAAGATAGAATTTTCGGGTGAAGTCAGGATATATCAGTATCGGGCTGAGATAAGTTTTTTCTTTAATTCTTCGAAAGTCTCTTCTTGTTTTTCTCCCCATATGAATTTAATATCAGTCTTTAGTAGGTGAAATAGAGGGGCAGCGATCTGGGAAAAGCCCTTTACAAACTTCTGATAGTATCCAGCCAATCTGAGAAATAAATAAAGTAATTTAACTATACGCGATTCTTGGATTCTTTTTACTGTGGATGGGTTGGTCAAAATCCCTTCTTCGGTGATGATATGATCCAGGAATGGTAGACTTTTTCTGACAAAATTGCATTTCTTTAAATTTAATCTAAGTCCAGCTATTCCAATTTGTCGAAATGTTTTCTCCAGATCTGCAGATGATCCTTGAAATTTTCAGAGTATATATTTATGTCATCGATATAAGTCATCGTAAACTTCCAGTTATAATCGTCTAGCATTGCATCCATCGTTCATTGAAAGATCATGGGAATATTGCAGAATCCAAACGGTATTACATTGAACTCATAGAGATCTTCCCTGGAGATAAAAGTGATCTTTTCGATGCTTTGTTCATCCATACTGATTTATTAGTACACGCTGGTGAGATCCAATGATGAGTACCATTTGGCATGATCCAGATTATCCAACATTTCATCGATCCTAGGTAAGGGATACACGTCCTTTTTTGTAATGTTGTTAATTTTTCTATAATCAATGCAGAATAGTTTCTTCCCATCCCTTTTACTGACTATGATAATAGGTGAAGCCCAGGAGCTATTGGATCATCGTATGATTCTGGTATTCAGCATTCTTTGCACTTTGTCGTGGATGAATTCCTGGTTCGGCAAAGTGGCTCGATAAGCTCTTTGTCAGATCAGTCTCTCATTACCAGTATCGATTTGATATCGCACTAGGTTCATTCGTCCTAACTCGGTTATGTCAGCAGCAAAAATCTCTCAGTATATATTTAATAATTTATTAAGTTAATTGGTTTGTTGTGGAGTTAGTTTTCTTTGTTCAATCATTTCCTTGTTCTGGTCTTTATCCAGAAAGTATGCTTTTATTTCATTGCGATCTGTGGATCTGAAGCCAGTGCTTCCTTAACTCGATTCTCCCAATTTTTTTCTTGTCAGAATGACTCGTATTTCTGTGACCTTAGCTAACTTTAGGAACACTGCTTGGGCTATTCGTTTGTTTAATTGGATGTCGTAGGGCTGAGTCGAGTTGTTGTATAATAGTACTTCAATGTCTTTCGTGTATCAGACATCGATCGTTCCACCCTTTACCTCAATTTCTTGTTTTATCAAAGAAGATCGGGACATCAATTGACAAACGGTGCTGGATGAGATCTCGAAGGCAATATGAAGATTGATTAGAATAGCTTGGCTCAGTTTGATGTGAATAACTTGTTCATTTGAATATCATAAATTGAAGCTGGCATCCATAGTATGTGCTCGTTCGGACAACTTTCCCTTTTCTTTATTATCATATATCTTGATGAGGTAATTAATATTTCTTGCATTGTTAGCTTGTTCTTCATGAACTTTTATGCTATTTCTTTCATTGGCTTCTTTGCCAGTCGACTGACTACTCGAGTGGAAGATGTTCTCAGTTTTATAACTTCGCAATTGGGTTTCATCCACTCTTTGGATGTCATCAACTTTGGTTTCAATTTTATTTTCAGTTGCCTGGGGTACTTAAGGTTGCTTGCCGAAATCCCTTAGTGACTGTCTAAATTCTGTCGAAATTATAATAAACTATTAGTAAATAATCTGTCAAAATTCTGATGAATTTTGAAACCTGTCGTAACTGAAATTATGTCGAAATTCTAATTAACAATTAGTGTGTAACCCGTCGAAATTATGACGATATTTTTCTGAAAGGATTTAGGCAAGCATCCTTAGGGGTACTAAATTAAATTTGACCTTTCTCTTGTCGATTCTCTCGACTGGTTTCAATATTTGTCTACAGTTGTTGCACTGTTCAGAGTCATACAGAATCAGATAACTGGAACATAGTCTAATATTAATATATTCTAATTGGACCAATTGTAGACATCGTGTTGGAGATAGTTGCTGGTAGATCAATGTGAAGATTTTAGCTGCAGAGGCTTCTTCGGATCTGTTGTAGCCAATATATTGTATTTTGTTTTCCACATCGTATTCAGTAATGTAACGAGATAGAATTGCTTTTCCAATTTCATTACATTCATGATATACCGTGAGTAAATTTTCTCCTTCACGTAATTTTTGAATCGTGTCACTATTCTTTCTCCAGCCACCGTGATCAAATACGTAGATACATTGCTCCAGATAAGAGCAAAAATATCTCATCGGGCGATATTCACCAATACTATACATTTTGGCTGTGGGAGCATGAGATTCACATTGAGCGCATACTGGAAGGTTAAGCTTTCCTTTTCGAATACAATTCTCACAATACAAGTTCTTGGATTCATTTTGTTCAATCACTGTTCTCACCGTTACTTTATCCACATAATATTTGCAACTAAAACATTGTGCTGTTCGTTTTTCGAGTTGAAAATAGATAAGGGTGGCCTGTTTGATTTGAAATTTGGTTTTAGTAGGAGGGATTTTATTGGAGAGTCGTTGATATTTCACTTCCATCTACCAGTCCTTAGGCAGATCTTTAGTGAGGATCGTAGAGAGATTTTCAGAGATCTGAAGTTTTATATTGATCCAAGTAGTGAACTCCTGGTAACATTTTTGACACTCTTGCTTTGAACCTGTGAGTTTCTGTCGACACCAACATTCAGCCAGTCCCTTCCAGTCGAATCTCCATCAGAAATTGTGATAGTGAGTTTGATCGAATTTCGCTTAAAGGTGTGTGTATTCGTTCCAGGTAGTTACAATGTTCTTTATCTGAATTCTTTCTTTATAAATCTGTACATTTCTGATTTTTAGTATTTCTTCAATTATATAGTAAGGAACTCTTTCAAAATCCACTTCATTAATTGTCCTGATGGGTATCTGAATTCTGGTCCAGAAATCGTTAGAACGCCAACATAGAAAATTACGATTTTCTAATTGTTATTCTTCAATTTCGTACTCGCTTTCAGATAATTCATCATCAGAAAGCTCAGAGTCAGTAATATTAGATTCAATAATGATTGGATTCTTCTAATCATGTATATATTTGATGGCAATTTTCGCTTTTTGCCTGTCCCATTCTAATGTCATTATTCCCTTTTTAATGTCGATGTTGACATTTACCTTTTTTAACCAATCCATGCCAACCAATATGCTGAATATTCTTGCCTCAGTCATATCGACTTTTGCTGGAATTATGATTCTGTTGACTGTGATCGGGAAGTCATCGATCGCTCTGAGAGATTACTTTAACAGTCCATTAATGTCAGTTATAGTAATGCATAACTTTCGTTGGATTTTAATATCGTGCTTCTTTAAGAAGTCATGGCTGACTACACATCCCGAAGCTTCAGTATCTACAATGAGATCAATGGGTATCGTCCCAATTTTGGCTTCGCACCAAGCTGAAATAGTTTTCTTAGTATGACTAATCATTCCCGTAGTTCTCCTTGTAGTCTTCCTTCTAATAGGTCGTCTCATTCCTTTTGATATTTTTATTCATTGTTCTGGAAAGGTCTTGATGAGTTGGGCGATTGTGATGTTGGTCTTGGTGGTAGCGAGATTATCTAAGATGTCATAAGGAACGGCGCGTGATGCTAATATAGGTAGTTCAATTTTGATTTTCTTTTTCTTTTTTTTATCTTCGAGTTTACTTATCACTGAGTTTTGGTCGATTATAGGTTCATCATTCCACTCGATAGTTTGATCTGTATTATCTTGTGCGTCATCTTTTTATTCCAGCCTTGCTTGTTTGCGTCCTCCTACTATATAGTCATACATTGCCAAGAGTAACAATATCGACGCATCAGGAACAATAGCTTGAGGTGTTTGAGTTGCCTATAAAGCAGTCATAAGCGTTTGAATCTGTGAGAGTAGTGTATTAGTATTAGTCAAATAATTATTATTTATGGCCAGGACTAGACTTGGAATTGTCTTGGTTGGTACAAAGGAGTCATTGCTTTCAAAGATCGAATTTGTATTATAAGTTAGTTGTCGGTTTGGTTAATCATTCATCCAGTAATTGTTGTTATTAAGAGGATTCATACAGTATCGTTGCATATGACTGGTCTGGTCACATCAGTAACAAGTTATTCAGCTTCCATAATTCTGTTGATTATGACTCTGATCATACGTTCGTGGTGGATAATTTGTCTTCCTTGCGATTTCCACTTGTTCTAACCTGTTGGTTAGACTCTGAAGAGTCTGGTTTAGAATATTAAGATCGATGGTGGGTGTTGCCTGATTCTGATGGAAAGTCTTCATTGGTCCATTAGTACCAGCCTCTTCGATAGTTTTGGCCACTTCGATGATATTATTTCACGTTCCGTCTGAATTTATATGTACTCACTTTCTAATATCTGGCTTGAGTCCTCTTTTGTAGGTACGTGTCTTGTAGTCTGCTGGATAATAATCATTAGGATCAACTTTCTTTATAAGTTAGACGAACTGGTTTGTATATTCTTCTATGGTTCCATCTTGCCTCAGAGTTTCCAATTCCTCTTGCCATTGCTTTACTTTCCTATTCATTCAGAACTTTAAGGTAAATCAGTGTTTAAAATCATGTTCATCATTTTGTTGGTTTATCTAATTATTTAATTAAAGATTATTGTCAGTATTTCTCTAATCAAACCAGGCGGTAGCAGTTCCTTCAAGATATCCTCTTATGATTTGAATTTTCCTTTTATCAGTGATTCCATTAGCTCGGATAGCAATCTCAAAATCCTGGAGTCACTTGACTGGATCCTGGTTTTCATCTCAGAACTTCTTAATTGGAATGAGGATCTTTTCTGGTCATTGGGCCAATCCAGCGTTCATGACATTAGTGAGTTCAGCCAGGGCTTGGACGAGTTCGTTCATATGTTCTGCCATTTCATTATCTTCTTCATTTTCTAATTCTTGATTTTCAATTTCATTTACTTCAGAACTTTCACTTTGGAATACAATTCATTCGTAGCTGTCTTTATTACTAGTTTCTGTATTCATTTCCGTTCTATAAGTGGTTTATTGAAAATAGGGTATGGTCGAGAAAATAGTGGTTTGCAGTGCTATAAATTTAAAGAGTTCACAAAGGGAACACCAAGAATATCACAGATTGATCGTGATTAGGTGTAATCGATAATTTTGTCTATAACAATAAGTTGGGGAAAGTAATTAGACTGAGTAGTATTCGGACGTTTCTAATTCCTGTGTCAATATCTATGAATATTGTTCAATATGATGGTAGAGAGGGGAGTTTAGTTGAATCAGTTTGTAGGTAAGATATTTTTGGGTTTAAGTTTTTATATAATGAATTATTGATAATATTCTTCTTATTAACTTTCAATCTTTGCTTTTTCTAGCTAAAAGCCTTAAACTGTTCAATTATAAAGCGCTTTTCTTAATTAATCAATCAATATGTCGTTAATAACATTAATGCCTTTCTGAATTAAAGAACCTAACCATAATCAATTACAACAATTTTACAAGTATAATTTACTTGGAGAAGAATTATACACAATTTAATTCTATATTTTTATTAATATCCGCGAGGACTATATATACATATTTTTGATTACATTATGAAATATTGTTTACTTGCTGCATAATGTACTCTATTATTTAAGAGAGAATTTAAGAATGAAAAAAAAATAGAAAACAAGAGCAAGATCAAAAGCAAAATAAAAATATAAAACAAAAGTACAAAACAAAAGTGAAATAAAAATATAAAACAAGTGAAATAAAAATAGAATTTTAAAGTGAAATTAAACCAACAAAATCAGGTTAGGCAAATTTATCAAAATTGAGAGATTAGCAAAATTATTCTTAATCTGGTAACAATATTTAATTTATAATAATAATAAATAAACTAATAGCTTTAATAATAGTACTTTAATTAATATTATTAATTTATATTTTATAATTAAATATAATTAATTATTTTTATAGATAATTATTATTTAAAGTATAAATAAATATTTTTAAATATATTTAATATTTATAAATATTATTAATTATTCTTGAATATTTTAGCAAAAAAAATTAAAATATTAAATAGAAGTATAATAAAATATTATTAAAAATAATATTATTTAAACTAAATTAAAAAATATAAAATATAAAAAATGAACTAAATTAATATATATATATAATTAAATAAAATATAAAAATAAAAAGAATAAATATAATATTAAAAATTAAAAGAATAAAATAAATAAGTTTATTATTATTTTTTATTTAATATTATAATCTATTATTAATCTATTTATTAATTATTTAATATTTTTAATATATAATAATAATTAAAAATACTAAATAACAAAAAAATATCAATTAAATACAAAAAATATAAATTTTCTTTATATATAAATATTTTTAATTTTACTAATTAATAATTTAATTTTATACAATATTTTCTAAATTAATATAAATTTTATAATTTAAATATATAAAAATATTAATTTATAATAAAATATAATAATATTAAAATTTAGAATAAAATATAGTAAAAGATTTTTTTTATATAAAAGTTATTAATTTTAATATTAAAATAAAATAATATTATATATTTTAATATATATTTTTTCAGATTTATCCTGATCAAGTTATTTTAATTATATATATATAAACTTAATAATCTTTTATAATTATAATATAAAATATATATTGAAAGAATTATTAGTAAAATTAAAAACTTTTATATAAAGAAAATATTTGTATTTTATTATATTTTATTAATAAATTTTGATACTATTATATTATTTTTGATTGTTATTATAAATATAATATATAAAATATAATTTAAAAAATTTAACATATTTATATTAAAATATATAATATTATTTTTATTTTTATATATTTGCTAATATTTATTTTATTATTTTATTATTTTATTATTATATTATTTTTAATTATTATTATATATTAATATAATTATTTATTTATATATAAATTATTATTTTATAACTATTTTATTACGATTATATTTATATTTTAAATATATTATATATAATAGAATTAATTTTATCTTTATAGTAATTGCTTAAATTAATTCTAATTATTAATTTGTAATGAACTGGATAATTATATTAATAAAATACTATATTAATATCAAAATTATCAAATATAATAAAATAAAAATATATATACTATATATTATATAATTTTATCTATAGCATTTTTAATTTTATTTAAAAACTTATTTAAATTTTTCAATTATAGAATATTAAAAAATAATATATAAAATTTTTATAAATTGAAGAATTAGCTTGCTATTAAATACTATAAATTCACAAAAAATAAAATATTATTTATAATATTATAAATTATTTATTAGCAAATAAGAAATATTTTTTTTGATTAATGTTATATATTGAAATATTGCGAATTTATTTAGAAATAAATCAAAAATATAGCAAAATATACTAATACATAATAATTAAAAATATAATAAAAAATATTAATAAATAAAAATTAGAAAATATACTAATTTTATTAAAAAATAAATAAATAAATATATATTAACTAAAATAAAATAAAATATAAATAAATAAAATATATTAAAATTGCTTTAATAAAAAATTATTTTAAAGTTTTTATATTTTAATAAATAAGTAATATTTATAATAGAAATACTAAATTATTTACAAATTAAAATTCCACACTTAATATTTAATTTTTTATAGAAATTATTCTTTTTTAATAGTATTATTAATGAAAGTACTTGAAAAATTATAGAAAAAATTATTAAAAGCAAAATTAATATTAAATTAAACTTTAACAGATTTTAGTTGTTATAATAGTCCACTGGAAACAAAAATTGACAACTCTATTTTTTAATATACAGTTAGATCTTTATAAAAAAAACTCTTTATAAAAGAAATATCTCTATATAAGAACATATTTTTGAGAACTAATTAATTAGTATTTATATTAAAAATGATCTCTATATAAAAACAATATCAATAATAGAACACAATTTGGCTGTTTCAACTATATTTCTTTATGGAGATCCAACTGTATTCGCATTCACTATAAAAAAATATTTGAGATTAGTAAAGATAAAAAATTTTTTATCTTGGTTTGAAGTTGATTAATTTTTATAAGTAGGTTTATTATAATTGAGTAATCATGTAAACAGAACAGCCAAATGCAATTATATAAGCAAAACATCTAATAGAAATGCAATCACATAAGCAAAACAAAGTTTTGTAAATCTCATAATATTATAAAAAGTAATATATTATAAATCACATGAAAAATAAATAGTTTGATTGCTTAGTTCAATTATTACATTATAAATCATATGAAAAATAAGTATATTTTATTGGTTAGATTATTATTAAAATCTGTGGTTTCAAAATTGACGTTATGGCGCAGTATTAGATGGCTTTTCATGTCTTACTATAACAATAAAAGATAAAAATTATTCAGGTGCATTGTCCGATTGAATGCTTTTTCGTATCTTTTTGCATCTCGATTCCATTTTGGTAACATTATATTGTCCATCCTCTGATTTCAAATACCACTCAAATGCTTACTTTCCATCATTTTATTCCGATTCCTTCATTATAACAAATATCAAGATTATATTGTCCTCTTTCATTGCCACCTTCTGCTGATTTCAAATACCACTCAAATGCTTTATTATCATCTTTTTGTGTTCCGATTCCATTTTGATAACATACACCAACATTACATTGTCCATCTGTATCTCCACCTTCGGCTGATTTTAAATACCATTCGAATGCTTTCTTTTCATCTTTTTTTGTGCCGACTCCATTTTGATAACATACACCAACATTACATTGCCCATCTGCATCTCCACCTTCTGCTGATTTCAAATACCACTCGAATGCTTTTTTATCATCTTTTTGTATGCCGACTCCATTTTGAAAACATATACCAACATTACATTGTCCAGCTGCATCTCCACCCTCTGCTGATTCTAAAAACCACTTGAATGCTTTCTTTTCATTTTTTTGTGTTCCGATTCCATTTTGATAACATACACCAACATTACATTGTCCATCTGTATCTCCACCTTCTGCTGATTTCAAATACCACTCAAATGCTTTACTATCATCTTTTTGTGTTCCGATTCCATTTTGATAACATACACCAGTATTACATTGTCCTCCCGCATCTCCACTCTCTGCTGATTTCAAAAACCACTCGAATGCTTTTTCCTCATCTTTTTGTGTTCCGATTCCATTTTGGTAACATACACCAAGACCGCGTTGTCCACTTGCGCTTCCACCCTCTGATGATTTCAAATACCATTCGAATGCTTTCATCTCATCTTTTTGTGCTCCAATTCCATCTGCATCTCTTTCGTAAGCAAGTTGTTTATTTAGTAAATTCAACAAATCATCACTAATTTCCGATGTGTTTTTTGGTTCTTCATGATATGATGCTAAATTTTCACAATAGCCTTCTTCACATGATGAATATGAAATTTCCGATAATCGTTCTTTAGAGATTGATGACAATGTCCCGGAACTCAAAGTAGATGATCCAGAGGTTGACAATGAAGCTTCTGGTGATGACCAAACTATTGCTTTTAGATCTCGGTTTACTTTATCTATAGTTGGGCGATTTGCTGGTGTATTATCCCAACATTTTTGATAGAGCTCGATATATTCAGGAGGAGTTCCAAATATTGTCATTTCTTTTTCTTCATGAACATATCCGTATCTATTAAGTGGAGGATAACCGCTAGAAATCATCCATAATAGAACGCCGACGCTGAAAATATCAGATTTTTCATCTCGTCGAAAATTACTCATATCTTTTAGAAAAGCTGGATCTATATAGCTTATAATGCCAAGCTCAGTCCCTGAATGTGTTTTATCGTTGGAAAGTTTCGAATATCCTAAATCCGAAATTTTAATATTCCCTTTATGCACGAGTATATTATTATGATTCTACAAATCAATATAAGAAGTTGTTTATAAGTAACAAATTCAGTTAAAATTAATAATTTTTCTTAGATATATTTACCAAATCCCGATGAATAATGCCCTCATAATGTATACATTTTACTCCTTCTGCAAGTTGCTTAGCGAGATTTTGCTTATCATAGCCACTCAAAGTCACAAAATTTGATTTGAAATAATCTTGAAGAGTTCCACCGTCAGCGTATTCCAAAACAAGCATATATTTTTCTGAAAAAGGTTCTGTGTATAGTATTATTTAGAAAATCAAGTTTAACATCATTTTTATTACTTGCTTTAGAGAACAAGATTTTACCCTTAGTGATGCCATAGAACCGAATAATATTTGAATTGTGATTAACCTTGATCAAGATTTTCAACTATAACGATAACGATAAGTGAAAGTTTTAGTTAAATTAACTTATATTTAAAAGACATGAATTCTAAATTAAGTACTTCGTTAATAAATTGTATATAAGAATCCTCTTTGCTTTGGTCATTTTTTATATAAAGACGTTTCAAGGCGACCGTTTTTCCGCCTTTTTTCGATTCTGCTTTAAATACTTCGCCGAATGCTCCATTTCCAATTACATTTATATCAACGAACTCTTTTTTAAACTCAAAAAATTTTATTTGATTTTCTGATATTGCGGTCTCTAGCCATTCATTCGAAGACGAAAATAATGACATTTTGATAATTAATTGAATAAAAATACTGTTTAAATTAAATAATCACACCGATATCTATATGCTGATTTAAGAATGCTCTTTATCGTTATCTTATGTAACAATGTACAGTGCGATAAGATGTCTATTGAAATTTCCGGTAACGCAATGAATGAATTTCCTTCCGCAGTATGGGCTAATTTATGAGCCAAATACATGTACATGTATAAATCGTTTTGGGAGTCAGCCCATACAAAAAGATCCCCCACCCACAGTAACACAAATACGGGAAACAAATGACTAAATCTAACTTGGAGCACTAATCATAAATGTCAGCGGAGGAAATTTTACATATAATTACCTTTAATTATTGTCATGTGCCGGGTTAGGTGGGCACTGCCCTCCATTGGCGCAATACATATATGGAAGTTGATATGAAGGGTAAATCACTTATCGTTAAAAGAGGAATTTTTGAATGATCCAGCGGCAGTGGTACATGAACATACTATTTCTAAAAAAGGCTGGTGTGAAAAACATTGTGTTTACATTAAAAGTCCCGGATTTTCCAAATGCAAAAAAAATGAGTTCCGAACTTTTCCGAATGTTACACATGCTTTTTAATTTCCGCAAGTCTTGTGATATAGGGTCGATCATTAACTTGTGATTGATTAGAAACTGGTACATGTAATTTTTTGTGTAGCATCACATACGAAAATTAACCTAGCATTTTTATTTCCATGACATTTAGTTTGGACAAAATAAAAGTGTTCATTTGAAACCCTGAAACCTCTAATATTTTTTAAAAATAATTTGACAACAGATTATTTTGTGAAATAG
>CAJVPL010001580.1:0-13011 GCA_910591945.1 Ambispora gerdemannii | reverse complement strand
TATGATTAGATAAAATTCTGAATATTCATAATCATTTATTATTTTTAACTTGAAACGCATTACACTTGCCGTTCTTGTGATCAAGTTAAATATTGTTACGGTATTACCAGAGAAACATATACTGGTGCATACGTACATGCTAGTGACTCGTTATGCAAATAAAGGAGATTTACAAAGTTATTTGAGCAAAAATTTTAAAATAATGAAATGGAGAAAAAATTTGAAAATTTGCATGGTATAATTTGTGGCTTGCGATTCATCAAAACCATTTTATACATCACGATCTCCATCCTGGTAATATATTACAACATAGTGATGGTAGTGAGGAACGGACTATAATAGCGGATTTCGGATTATCTCATTCATTAATCGATCGAGAAATACACCAGGTAAGTGGTCAATTTTATGAGTGAAAGCATACATTGCTCCAGAAATTTTACATGGTGGTGAATATACATTTGCAGCGGATATATATAGTTTTGGAATGTTACTTTGGATTGTGGCAACCGGTGAGGCCCCCTTTTCTGGTAGAACAGATGATATTCACCTCACACTTGATATTTGTGGTGATTTACGACCTGAAATTTCAAGTGGAATTGCTCCCGAATGCTACGTCCATTTAATGAAACGTTGCTGGGATTTAACTTCCGCTATACGCCCCACTACCGAAGAAATTTACAAGCATACACGAGCTTGGGAAGTGTCCATGTACATGCGAAAGAATAAAGAGACATATGGATTCAAGCTGCCATATAGAGCTTAAAAAAACTACAGGAGAAACTTTTACAGCCCAAAATTTCATCACTCAAATCAAGTAATACGAAGTCTTACGGTTTATATGTCAATATTCTACCTAAATCAAGAACATTTATGAATGAATGTATAGAATCACATTTATTTAGCCTTGCAATCAGTATTTCAGAAATGACTTGTTCGTCAAAGAAGCAAAAAGATTTTCGGAATTTTTTCGCAAACTTTATCATAAAATTTTAAACTCAAAATTTATTGATTATTGAAGATATTTATAAACTTCATAGCAATTTAATTAGCCATAATATTGATTTAACAGAGTTGACAGCTCATATAGTCCAATGGGGAAAAAAGTCATTGGATTATTACCGTGTATGAGTCCATCGTTGCAAAAAGCAATCTGCAGTTTTTATAGATCAAAGCGCGAATATTTTGCGATCCTCCCACTTTGAATAAGAAATTCCTGACAGAAATCAGGTGATTTTTATTTAATACCCAACACCTGGCGTATTTATATGTGATTCAAAACCTGATAATTTAGCTGACTCACTCATGTTATTGATTTATCACATGATCTAATTTGATTGGTTGGCATTTATTATAATTCAGGTTGGCTTGTTATAAGGTTGAATTATTATTAATTCGTTATCATGCAACTAAGCAATTGTTCGAAGTTTCATTATTTATTGGTTGAATACAAAAAACGTGACACTTTATCAATTGAAACAAATCATGTAGATTTCCCTCATTTGCTGGCGTAGCTGTTATCACTATATACTTTACTAAATTTGGTACTTTCAAGAGTTCTCGATCAAATGGAAGTTCTCACGTACATGTACTTTCTTTACTTGTTTGAAGTAAAACATAACATAGTTCAAGCTTTCCCACAACATTTTTTGAAGTGAAGTCTGGAGATCAGTCTCCGTGTATTTCACAAATAGCTATCAGTCATACCAAACAAATTACCCTTTGCAACAAACATTTCTGCTAATAGAAAAATAAATAACTGTCAAAAGAACGTTTATTAAAAGACGTCTTCGAATCTTAAAAATCAATTTTCATACACGTAATTCACATTTATCCGTTAAATTTCAAGATATGGCGTCAAAAGAAAGCGAAGAAGCTTCAAGAGTGACTTATATTGACATTAACATTAACGTTACAAAATCAGACATCTGCAAATATTGTGGTACAGAAATGAAGAGTTTACATTGGTGTGAGAAGTGTGAGCATGAAAAATTTAAACAAAATTTTAGTAATTGGACAAGTGGAAATGAAGAATATGACGAATTTATACAGAAAACACAATTAATGTCTTCAAACCAGCGTGATTTTTTTGAATTCATTCCATATGATCATTTTTCCGAGATTAAACAAATCGGTAAAGGAGGGTTTGGAACGGTGTACTCAGCAATATGGAAAGAGGGACCACGATGGACTTGGGATGAAGAATATGGATGGCTACGAGCTGGACAGACAAATATAGCGCTAAAACGTTTGAATCAGAGATCCTCAAACCACAAGCATTTAATGCACGAGGTAAGAAAGTCATGGAGAGCAGTAACATTTATTAGATAAAATTCTGAATATTCACAATCATTTTTAGCTTGAAACGCATTACAAATGTCGTCATAGTCAAATCTTGCACTGTTATGGTATTACTAAGGAAACATCCACCAGTGCATACATGCTAGTAACTCATTACGCAAATAAAGGAGATTTACGAAGTTATCTGAGCAAAAATTTTAAAATAATGAAATGGAAAAAAAAATTGGGAATTTTATATGATATAATTCGCGGCTTGCGATTCATTCATCAAAACAATTTCATTCATTGCGATCTCCATCCTCGTAATATATTACAGCATGCAGCTGATGACGATGAGGAATGGACTTTAATAGCGGATTTAGGATTGTCTCAAACAATCGATCGAGAAATACAGCAAGTAAAACTTTATGGAGTGAAAGCATACCTTGCTCCAGAAATTTTACGTGGTGGCGAGTATACATTTGCAGCGGATATATATAGTTTTGGCATGATACTTTGGATCATGGCAACCGGTGAGGTTCCATTCTCTGATAGAATAGACGATGTTCACCTCCAACTTGATATTTGTGATGGATTACGACCTGAAATTCCAAGCGGAGTTTCTCCCGAATGTTACATCAATTTAATGAAACGTTGTTGGGATTCAGATCCTGCTAAACGCCCAACTACTGAAGAAATTTTTAAGCAGATACAAGTTTGGAATATGCCCACACATATGCAAAAGAAAAATGATAAATATGGGTTTCAAGCTGCCGACACAGAGTTTATGAAACTACAGGAAAACCTTTTACAACCTAAAGTTCTATCACTCATATCGAGTAATACGAAGTCTCACGTTTTTTATAATGTTCGATCTCTATCAAGAACATTTACAAATGAATATATAGAATCGCGTTTATTTAGCCTTGCAATTTCGATAACTTTTTCAGAAAAGACTCGTTCGTCTAAAAAGAAGCCAAAAACATTTCGGCATTTGTTAAAAGTTTTTCGCAAATTTTACAAATTTTATCATAAAATTTTAGATTCAAAATTTATTGATCGTTTGAAGATTTTTATAAACTTCAAGAGCAATGATAATATTAACTGCTAATACTGTATATAAATATTTATTATTTGGAAACATACATAGATTTTACAACATCATCGCTATAAATATCTTTAATGCGTTGCGTGATCTTTATCGTTATATAATATAGGAATTCTGGAAACAAATGTTGAAATCTTCGAGTACTAATTACTTGGAATTTATTATAAAATATCAAAAATAAAACCGGCTGGTTCCAAGTTTTATTCAACATCCAACGTTTTATTTTATTATTTGCAAAAAGTACACAGTGAAAGTCGATATAACGGAACCAGCTATAAATAACATTATATAACTTTTGTCTGTTATATATAGCAGAGCTACGTATACCTTTAAGTGGCAAAAATTTATCTTTGTAACACAATACATGTATATCATCAATCTTTACTATTTTTAATGATAACGCATACACCAACTTTGAAAGAAGATTGTTTCAAGGTTTTTTTTGTTACAGCATTAATATTAAAAATACAGATAGAGCATATCTACCTACCATTACTCTTTTTCTTAGAGCGTTAAAATGGTTTGTCTTAAAAATAAAAGAAACAGACAAAATGAATAAAATTCAGATCTATCATATGTAAAACATTCTATACATGTATTACCGTTACCGTTATCGTTACCGTTACGCAAATTCTTAATAATTTTAAGGGGTGTATAGCGATAGATGCTCGTTACTCTTGATTTAACCCCTTCAAAAAATTCTATCTGAATCTTGAGATAATAGTTCAAGAGAGGTGATTCACTTCGAAGAATACGAAAATACGATTCGACAATTCCGTTTGGGCAGCCAAAGATAATGACAGATACGTGAAATACGCTCAATTGCTTAACAAATGTAATATTTTGATTGTTATTATGATTGGTGGAAAAACTTTTTTTGGCATGTTTTTAGAAATTGAATACATGTATACGTATGAATTCTTAAATCTATAGATTTTATATTTTATCGCATACAACATTACGTACATGTACTAAGAGAGTATAGGGTTAGGGTAACGGGTCCTAAAATTTTTAAGGTTATATTTTCGGTCCCACTATTATTAAATCTGTTGCGCTAATTTATTAAAACCCATATAAAAGTTGGAATCTCATTAAACTTCATATAAAATATGTATGTGGTTGTTATTTTGATGTCATATTTTCAAGCTCGCAAGTTTGTCATTGCATGAGAAATTAAATTTTATAATCTCGCATAAAAAGTAGTATTTAAGTAATGAATTGACATTCCAGCTTTCCATTTTTTCTTGAAATTGCAAAGCATTTTAAGGCTTCAAAAGTATTCTCAAATGTGCCATTAGGATGATTTCGGGATTCTGCGTAATTGAAATAGCCCTTGAATGCTTCGACTCCGTCTTACGTCCATCCTTAAAAGTTCCAAGTCACGACGCTAACATTTGTCAAGACGATAGTGCTATGCTTTTGAGATCTTTGATCACAACGAAAAATAATTAGTTGAATGAATTATTATTTATCATTCATTTGTCTAGTATTTTTTTTGTCATTTGATAATAATTTATTAAGGATTCAAAATAACGATATACGTAATAGTTATTGTCCAAAAAAATCCGCTGTCTTCAAAAACTCTATTTCCTCGATGCTCGATTCACGACCGAGAATATTATTACGATGTGGGAATCGTCCAAATTGGTCAATAATAGATTTATGACTTTTTGCATATTCGTAGAAAGATTTTGTCATTTGAGCGTAGAGCTTTAAATTCGACATCAAGAGTGGATGTGTTGGTTGAATTTGCATATCAAAAAATTTGAAATAACACGAACTATGAAAAAAATCTAACTTACAGGAAGAGCAGTCTCGTGATTCCATTTGAATTTCTCTACCGATGATTCTTGGTCACTATTACTTTCCGAATGCTCTAACGGCTAGTTCACCACACCAATAATAATGGAAATAAATAAGCAAATGTGAAAGAAAAATGAAGGTAATAATACTTGCCATATACAAAAAAAGACGTTCTATTGCATTCAACTTCTCATCAAATTTGTAATTAATCGCATAATGCGCAACTTGCAACGCCAACGGATCAAAGTCGCGGAATGGAATCGCGGTTTTTCGGTAAATGTTTCGTGGAAATTGGTCGAGTAAGATTGTGAGAGTTAGTGCGTACTATTTTTTTTTAGATTAATACGAGAAATTTTAGGTTAATACAAGCAATTTTAGTAATACGTACAAGAAATGTTTAAAAAAGGAGATAAAACGCGGAGAAAATTTATGCATAACAATAACGATACCAATGCATTGATGATAAATAAAATGTTAATATTATTTTATGAGACAATACATTACGTACCTCGGGACTCTGTTTCATCTCTTCAATATAACTTCTATTCTCACGGATATCCTCAAGAACAGCTGCATAATTTGCACGACAATAGTTGTCGACTTCACCGCCTCCGAACCATGTTTTTGTAAGATCTTGGGTTAACGGTGCGCCGTTTTTGAACCCTTTTTAGATAATGATCAGAAATGAGAATTTAAGTTCGGATTCACTAACACTAACGCTAATTTCTCATAAAATTTGACCTTTAAACCAAAAAGAATAAATATTTCGATGCAATTGGCTTGCCAACATCTTTATTTTTATTTGTTATTAAAAAACTAACGCACAGATCCTACTTGTACATATCGGTATATCACTGATCCATTTGTATTTCGAAAAAGGATGAGATGTTACCGTTATATGTGTAATTTAAATACTGTACAGTATACCGATACACCTTCCATAAAAAGTCAAATATATGATTCAAATAAATATCGACACACCGAAAAACCTCGGGAATGAAATTCTATTGACAGCTAGCGTTAATTTATGCACGTGCGGTATGCATACTAACTTCGTTTTATTTGAATCGCGCGTTTAGAATTTAAACCAAACACAGTTTAGCCTACTGAGTTGGAGCAAACAATGCAAAGATGCGAAACTTTGTTTTTACAAGGAGGAGCTTTTTTATTTTTTAATGGTAGTTTCGTAGTTAAACTCTCACACGCACATGCAAATACACATACACGTTCTTTATAATAACAGACGAGAGAGAAAAGTTCTTGAACATTTTCTTCGTTATCACTCACTCTCTCTCTTGTACCAAAGTATTATTTTGGTCGTTTCTCAGTTGATCTTTCCTTGATTTTATTCTAGTTTGGTTGATTAAATGCTGGTCTTTCAACCAAAAGGACAATAAAAAAGATAACAAACACCCAAAATAACTATAACACAAAAACAATAACGATAATAATAATAACAAAAAATTATCGAGTTACTATTGTGTGAAAAAGAATCCTCTTTTTTAACGTCTGTTTACCTTTATTAGTTGTATACGTGTGTGTGAGAAAACAAATTTCCTATTATTGTAATACTCGTTTTCTATTCAATCAAAATAATCGGATAGAATTTTTCAAGCACAACAAAAAAGATGGTTACCACAAAAATTATGGTCACTACAAATAGTACAACAATATCATCCACAGAAAAAGAATTAGCATTACAAGAAACTCAAACAGATCTCAAACAATGTGTTGCACTAATACAGCTCGAGAAAGATCACAAAATAAATAATCCTCCAGTTTCGGTGGATACAATAGAATCAGATGATAAGGACGATGATGATAGTAGAAGTAATAGTAATTCTGCTTCTGATTCTTCTTCTGATTATTATCCCATAGACGAGCTAGAGTTAGTTACGCTTTATGAGGATGACGATGATGATAGTAATAATTCCTCGAATGATGCTTCTTTGATGGCCCAAAATAACAGCAATAACAGCAACAACAACAAAAAAGATAAAGACATTGTTCAAATAATAGCTACATCTCCAAAGTCTCCAACATTTTCGCTTTTTCCAATGACACCAAAGAAATCAGCATTTAGTGTACTAAAAGACGCATTCTCTACAAGCCGCCGACCACGTGGCGTAAGACATCTAGAGAAAATGTTTACTGAACTTGGTGTCCCAATACCAACCGGACAAGATACAATCGTGTTTAGCGGTTACGTCGTGAAATGGACGTCAAATTTATTCAAAAAGAATTCCAAGAATTTTTTAGTGTTGACTCACAATTTCTTGTGCCAACTCAAGGGGTCAGAAAAAAAATACGCCGAGAAGTCATTTGATGGATCACCTGATGTTTGTACGTTGTCTTCGTGCATTGATGATTATTTTTCGTTACAACCATCTTTGATTTCACCTGCTATCTCGTCTTTAGAGTCTCCGAATGATAAAGTGATCACCCTGGACAATATTATTCTTAGCCTATCGACAGTCTACTCGATTAGTCAACAAATCTCACCAGAACCAGTGATTCGAATTGATTACTTAGTGTCATTAAAGAAACACGCATATTTATCAATGGTATTACAATCACAGGAAGAGCATGATCAATGGATAAAAACTCTGAGAACAGCAGCCCGAAATGTAAATACCGTTGGGCCTTTGCTGACCAAGAAACAACGAGATTGGGTCACTGACCGATTAAAGAATGTTAGTGATGTCGATGTCGATGTCGAGGAAAATAATTTTGTGGCATTTCGTGTGTTGATGAAAGCATTTTCGGATAAGGGTGCAATTTCGGATCATGAAAAACAACTAAATTTACCGGTGATGTTTGTATTGGGTCGTAATAACGTGTATATGCTACCAATTAAGAATAATGATGGAACTCCAAATAATGATCACAAAAATAGTAAAACTCATCGATACAATAATATTAGTAATAACACCAATCTCATATCGAATCATAATATAAATACGGAGGATAAATCGAAAGAAATAGACATTTACAAATATCAATATCCACTTCTTTGTCTGACTGCAATCCATGCGGATGGAAAAGATGATACTTTTCAATTGGTATTCAAAAACAGTTCCGAATTAATAATGCGAACGATGCTCCTTTCTTCAAGTTTATGCGAAACCATCGTGACCTCAATTCGAACAGCAATTGACGCCATCACAATCTGGTGGCCACAACCGTGTTATCAATTACACGTGCCAAACGTAATGCAAGGAACAATGATCCCACAAGAAGCTGGCAAAAAAGAAATCAAAGTTTCCGGAATTGATCGAATGCTCGAGGCACAATGTTACGTGTTTCGCGTGAATCGTAAGCGAATTGCGTATTCTATCGAGTGTGCGGTCAACTCGAAACAGATTACTCCGAACTTGGACGTTGAGCATTTACCATTTAGATTTGTGCTGTTGCTTCCAGAAGATAATACAAAAGCGAGTACTTATACAAACGCGGAATTGATGACGATCTTTAGTTCATTACGATATCATCCTCTATTACATGAACTTATATTGCAAGATGTTAATTTATTTGATTTACAAATACAACAAGGGCCAGAAGGACATAAATGTGCGAATATGCTTGCCGCCACGCTTTATGATTTGTTGTTATCGAATACAAAGCTACGACACTTGAACTTGACTGGATGTGGGATAACTGGTGATACTCTATCGGCTATTGGATATGCACTAATGACTGGACGATCATCGTTAGATCGACTGGTGTTGGCTAATACGTCATTGACTAGAGACGGTGCTCAAGCCCTAGCAAGTGGAATCACGGCGCATGGAACTCCAATTCGAGAACTTGATATATCAAATGGTCATATTGCACAAAAAAGCCTCGAATCGATTCTGGACGCATTAGATACGAATTTCCCGGACCAATTGGAATTACTGAACCTTTCAAAGAACAGTTGTGATCTGGAATCGGACATTCTTGTTGACTACCTAGCAAAAACAGTCGCCCTAAAGAATTTAAATCTTCGTAGTTGTGCAAAATTCTTCAAGTCAAACTCACCAATAATATCAACTCGTTCTTTGGGCAATACTTTATTGACAACGTTGGATCTTGGTGGTGTACCACTTAATCATCCTGTTCACACAGCAGCATTATTCGAATATATGAGATCGGATGCATTCGCTTGTCTGAGATTATTCAGCATTGATCAATGTAGTTTTGATGGCGGTACATTGGCTGCCATTCTATCAATCATCGCCACTGCTCCAAACAGAAATAAACTTCGGGTATGGGCTGGTGCAAATAATATTTGCGAATCCGAAACCGGACACCAGAATTTTTGTCAAGTAATCCGAGATAATCAAACTCCATTTTGGTTATCAATGATCGATACGACATTCGGTTTGAATTCAGACCAAGTTATTGAACTGATTCAGGCATTCAATAAGAACACTTCTATTAAGTCACTGGACCTTTCTTATCCTCAATTCGGTGCAGAGAAAATCGACGGAAAACCGAATCCGATGGTTCCAATAATTACTAAAAAAGCGTGTGAACATATCGGGATTTTATTTAAAGAAAATAAGTCTATTCGTGAAATAATTCTACGCGGTGAAGGGAACAGACGATGGGGACCTTCACTAGGCTTTGCACTGAATAATCTCGAGGACAATCGAACCATAGAAAAACTTATAATACGCGGAAACGCAATCGGCGACGACGGTGCAAAACATCTCTCACAAGCACTAAAAACAAACTCACATCTTCGTATGTTAAATATTGACGAAAACGAGATTGGAGTCGACGGCTACGATTCACTACACATTATTCTCTCCACCCATCAGAATATAACCTTACAAGAGTTCACGTACCCTGCGCAAGATATTCAGACGCATGTTCAGAACCTGGACACAAAGATCTCGATCATCAACAGAGAATCCAATTTGTTTAGCATTCCGACTACGGCAAAGATTAGTGCTCGGATGGCATCCGAACGACAGAAGTTTAGTTTTCATGAATTGGTCGAGGAAATTATGGCGGTTGTGAAGCTGCATAAGTCGCAGGCGGGTGCTTGGTTAAAATAAACTATATAAACACGCATTATTCATATTTTTTCTCAATTAATACTGTATTATATTTTTTTTAATAATTAATTATTCGATCTCTCCATTTTGTATTTATTTATAATACAGTCGTAACCTCCATATAATCACACCTCGGGACCAGAAAAGTGACTTTAAGAGGGTGTGACTGTATGGAGATCAAATTTCCTACTTCATAATAGCTAGGGTGTGTATGGCTGTATATATAGATTTCATTTATTATATTTTTAAATAGTATATTATCCCAATATTTTATATAGTATATAATAGCATAAAAGTTTATTTACGTGATTTTTTTTCAATAATTTGCTTATAAAAAATTTGAATGAATAAATCAAATCAAATAATGGCCATATAAGTGTCTTTTTTGACCTAGAAGTAGATTTGCAATAGTGATGACAAGGTGACATTATTTGCGTACTATTAAAGAACCATTGCCATCAGATATAAAATAAAATAAAATTAGTATAATAATTAACATATAATAAACAATAGATCATAGAATCATTCATTTACCTTGATCTTTCCGTTTTTGTTTCCGTTAAGCATGCCGTTAAAGTCGTCGTTGTTAACATTTCCGTTGTTGTTTCCGTTGGCAATGCCATTGTTCAGGTTTCCATCACCGATTCTGTTGGCAGTACCATTGTTTAGGTTCCCATTCAAATCGCCGTTATTGTCACTGACATTTTTGTTTCCGTTAGCGAGACAATTGGCATCATTGTTTGGTTTCCGTTAACATTGCCATTGCTGTTACCAAGTGGTTGCCGTCATTACCATTGGAATTACCCTTGTTTTTGTTTCCGTTAACATTTCCATTTTCATTGCAGTTGGAATTTCCTACATTGGCTTTTCCGGATCCATTTCCATTTCAAACTCCTGTTGTCGTCTCCGTTTCCTTTGCTTGAGTTTGAGAATAGTATTATTGTAGTAGTTGTGGTGAGGTTCAGGCTTATCAGGCAACGGCGATTGTTAAATTGGTAAGCTTAATGAGGGGGTCCACTAAAGCCGGGTAGTATCATGTGATTTTGAATCTAGATCATGTGAAAAATTCACGTGATAAGTAATAATTGGCTGAATAATTTTGATCAACAAATAATCGTAATAAGATAGTTTCATGTAATAATACTAATAATTAATTCTTGAGTAAATTCACACTAAAAGTATTAATCATAAAGTTTGCAAGCAATTTTACAATATTTCTGATTAACAACAAAACTAATTGAACAATTAAAAATTTTATTTAATTATAATATTGTTAAAAACAATTTTCAAGATCACTTTCATATTTCATTTGAAATATCAATGAAAATTATCAAAGAATTTATTGGATCTAGTTGCAAGAAAATCAATATAAAGAAATAAATATCCGAAGAACTCTTATTAACTTTAGTCAATATCAGCAATTTTGAAAAAAATACCAAGAAAAATCGGTCAACTTTGAATGCTTATATTTCTTTTGAATATAAAGAATATTTGTCTTAATTTGATAAATCAAAAGAATTTGAGTTCGCAAAATTCTAAATATAGTTTAACAAGATATTGTTGCCTTATAAATCATCTAATACTTTGCAATTTTTCATATATTGACTTTGAATATCAATAACTTAACCAATTTTATTTATTTATAGTCAGATTTTTTTTATAATGTTCACATTAAATTAATACTTTTAAGCTGATATATAATACTTATATTATAAACTTTAATATATAAAGAATTTTTAAATCATTAGAAATTGAAATATCAATACAATATAAATCAAATTTGATATAATTAAACCTTTTTATAGTTATCACTTTTAGGAAAGCAAAATTAAATAACTATAAAGAGAATATGATTATAGAAATATTTTTTTATTATATTTATATATAAATAAAAAAGCAAAATAGAATAATTATAGAAAAATATGATTATAAATAAATATGACTATAAATAAATATGACTATAAAGAGATTGACTATATATTATTATTATTTTATATAATTTTAGCTTTGTTATAAAAGAATATATGAATAATATATAAAACTAAAATTTAAAAGATAATTTATATAAACTAACTTAAGTATAAGAGAATACTAAGTTATTAAAGATAGGTTAACAGATATTCATTTTGTGATCAACTAAAATAAAATTAGAAATATTCAAAATAGTATTTTTTTAAACTCAGTTTATAAATAAATAAAGTAGTTTTTATTTATTTATTAATTTAATTATATTATAATAAAAACAAGAAATTAATTACAAAAATTATAACTTTATAATTAAGACAAGTGATTATAAGAAAATACTAATCAAAAAAATTATTAAAAAAATAGAAAACTAAAATTACTTTTCAAAACTATTTCTTTTATTTAAGCTAAGATATATATAATATTTATAAATATTTGATAAATAATAAATAATTATTTAAAGTAATTACTTGAAATAATTATTTGAAATAATTACTATAATTATTTGAAGTAATTGTTTAAAATAATTATTTAATGTGAATAATCATTTAAAATAATTATATATAATAATCATCTTCATAAAATATTAAATCACAATAATATATATTATATAATTATAAAGAACTTTAACTATAAATGCAAAAATAATCTTAATTATAAAATTATAAATTGTATAGATTTGATTATGTATTTCAAAAATATTGTTACCATTCTATCTTTCATCAACTATATTATGTTATATTTTTAGCGCAGTAATATCCATCTAGACTTTTTCTTTTATTTTTACTTTTCTATATTTCTTATATTTTTATC
>CAJVPL010001579.1:0-13031 GCA_910591945.1 Ambispora gerdemannii | reverse complement strand
TTTTATCAATTTGTTGTTTTACTACTATTTTTAGAGATTTTTATATTTTTTACTATTTTTGAAAGATTCATTAATTAAGAAATTTTTAAAAATAAACATAATAATACTAACTACTTCACTTGATTGCTAATTTTTTTCATGCAATATTACTTTTATCGTAATCACTTAAACTAATATTATAATTATTTTTTATTTTAATTCTTTTAAAATTATATATATCTAATTTTTGTCTTTTAAATTAAAATTAAATATATAAGTTTTATAAAAATAATAAAATAAAATAATATAAATATAAATATAAATAAAATCTTAATATATTTAATATTAATTTAAGTTATTTATTCTTATAATTACTTATTATATGTACTATTTTTGTACAATTTGTATTATTAGATGCTGCATATTAAAAATTACAAGGAATTTTTAAAATATTTGAATTAAAAGATGTAATAATATATAATTTTTTATAATATTAAGTTCAATTTATTTTATAAATTATTAAATTATTTGAAAATAATAAATATAAATATAAAAATATTTATTTATAAAATATCTATTAAATAATAATTTATTAAAAATTAATTTTACTTTTTTAATCATTGCAATTAATAAAGATTTATTTTAATTTTAATATTATTTTCATGTAATTTACTATATATAAATATATTATTAATATTTATTAAATTATTAAATTATAATTATTATTATTTTATTTACTATTTATAATAAATTTGGCAAAATTTGAAAATATATATTAAATATTCTTCTCAATTATAAAAATTATCAATTGAAATCAAAGTTTTATTTAATTTAATAACTTGTACCATATTTATATTTTTAATTATATAATTTTATCTTTTTTTATAAATATGATTTGATTCTTCAATAAATTATTTTATAAGATTAAAAAGAGCTTTAAACATTTATTGATATATAATAGTAGTTATTTAATAGTAAAAATTTATGTAAAAGTTAAAATTAATAAAATAAAATATAATAATTAATAATTAATAAAAATATATTAAAATAATTTTGTTAATAAAAATATTTACTTGTATTATAATTTATTTTAAATTTATTAATTTTTTTAATAATTCATTTAAATAATAAATTAATTTTAAAATAATCATATTTAATTTATTTTTATACTTGAATTTGAGTAGTATAAATAATCATTATATGAATATCATCAAAAAAATCTTATATAAATAAATAAATTAGATAATATAAGAAATTCAAATTTAAAAATAAAATTATATAAATACTTAGTTATTGAACATATTATTACTATTTTTAGAGTTATTATCTATAATGATATTTTTGAAATATGGTAAATAATTGTGTTTAATTAAAAGATCAAACTATTGAATTATCAAAACTTATAATTTAAATATTAAATAATAAAATAACAGAGTTGAATATAACTTTAACAAGAAATTTAATGAAAATAAATATAATAGATATTAAAGCTTTTTCAAAAATAGCTATATAAAAATGCAAATATGAATAAAAAAATAAATAATTTAAAATTAAATACTGTCTCTTTTAGATTAACAATATAAAAATAAAAATAACATAATATCTTCTTGGTGTTTCTCTAATATTAAAAATAATAATACAAATAATAAATAATAAATAATACAAATAATAAATAATAATGCAAGTTTCAATCAAAATTTATTTGATATTATTTAAAGAACATTTTTGTAAATATAATTCTAAGCTAAGATATATGTTGCTTATATATCTATTTCTATCTTAAAAAGAATCAATTAGAATCTAATATATTCTCATATATTACAAGTAATATATAATATTATTCTAATTTGTCAAGTGTTGCATATTTAAATCTGGTACTAACACATACTAAAATATTAAAATACTATTGATACTCCTTTATTATTATACAATAAATTAATTAAATATGAAATAAACTTAATATAATACAAGATAATACCAATATAATACAAAGAAAAATTAAATATATGAGAAAAATTAATTAAAATATAAAAATAGAATACATGCTAAATCTTAATAAAATAATCTATATTATAATATAAATCTAATTTATAATAAAGAACCAATTAAAATATCTTAATAAAAATTAATTAAATTTATAATAATCATTATTTTTTATCAAATACTATTATCATGTGAGAGAAATATTATTATTATAGATAAATATTGAGCTCCTCATGATAATGATGCTATATTCATCTAATTGATTTTTTGTTTTAGCATGTTAACAAATAGCTAAATAATATATAACATGTCACAATGATGACAATATTTCTGAAAATTATTAATATTATATAAAAAATTATATACAACTCCTAATAAATTCTGGTCAAATAGATATTTTTCTTTTTAAATTTTATTAATATAATATTTTAATTTATTAGTATTATTAAATAAAGCATGAACTTTATATAGATTATTAACGCTAAAATAAGTTTTAATGAAATTATCTAATTTTAAAATAAATTTAATTAGATTATATAATATTAAATAATTTTATAATTTAAATTTATCTGTTATAATATGAGTGAATATAATATCTAATAAATTTTTATTTGCTTGTTTAATATAATTAAAAATTCATATAGATAATGATAGTAAAGATATATGTATTTCTTTACATACAAATGAACTTGCTTTGAGATCCAACAGAATAATTTTGTAAAATTCAACCTTATAGAATTTTTTATTAATATGATCATGACATATTTTGTTTTTTAATTAATAAAAATAAGCTAAATAATAAAATATTTAAATATTTAAAATTAATTTAAAAAACTTATAAGTTAGTTAATTTTACTTATCACAATATTTTTCTTTGAAGAATTAAATAATATAATATAACATTTATTTGTAAATTGATTATCAATATGATTATTAAACTATAAATAATTAAATTAAATTATTAATATATAAATAAATTTAGTAATATAATTACCTTATAAATATTATCAAATAAGTTGTGCAAAACTTTAATATTAATATTAGAAGAAATATGCATAATCAATAATATTTTCCTATAATCTTCCAATTTGCACATCCAATAAAATAAGTAGTTTCTGAATGATCTTGACATGTTAAACAATGTAAAACAGATTTGCCTTCACATATTTTTCCATTATTTTGAAATTTACAAGATGTTTCTTGAGCAACAAGATAAAGTTTAATATAAAAAATCCAATTTTATTATTATAATATTTAATTAAATTTTAAAGTTTTTTGTTACTTACTCAAAGGTATTATTATTCATATTATTAGATGAGATTTCTTGTGTAATTCACATCATAAGATCAGAGCTAACATCAACATTTTGATGTGATTCATTTTGTAATTCATATGCAGCAAATTCACAAAGCTTTGAATCTTGACAGGTTCGCATTTCTCATTTTACTTCAATACCAAGATAGGAACACATGACTTTATATTCATCACCAGGTTTGCCAATTGAATATTGAATCTAAAAATAGAATTTTAAATAAACATATTAATAATATAATATATTATATTACTCAAAAATAATTTATATAAATAAAATATATTTTTGAAAACTACATTATTAAGCTATAAAATATTTAGAATACTTTGAATAATATAATATATTAAATTTAAATTATTTAACTTACATCTTTAAATGCTAATGGTTCTTCCCAACCTTCAATATTATATATATATGTTAATTCCTTTAAATAAATTATTTTATTTTCATCATTTTCATCATTTGTATCATATGTAACTGTAGTATTATATTCGACATTTTGAAATTCATTATCTGAAGTTTGATTCTGTATAATTTTGTTAATTTTAATTATTTAGTTATAAATTTAATAAATAATATGACTAATATACTTACACTTTTATTTTCATGTCTTTCATAGAATTCTAAATCCTCTTTGTAAATAGTTATTTACATACAAGTATGATCATTCTTTATACTTATAAGTTTGATAAGTCTGATTATCAAACATACGTATGAGTATAATAATCAAAAATTGTACTACGTTACTCTTCTTGTATATCCGACTATACACCTTTACATAGGACTGTGCATTTATAGAGAGTAGAATATATGTCTTACAACTTTGAACCAAGCCATACGTGCATTTATAGAGGTTTTACTGTACAAAGTTGAGCAAGGTTTGCAGATCAATTTGCCTAACCAGACATTTCCTGTTATTCCATTGGCGCATGGTCTAGAGTTTGACTTCTCCCTCATTATTTTCGCCTTTTAGCGGGGCTTTTGCAAGTACATTTATAGTGTCTTTGAAAGTTATAAATAAAATGTCTTCAAAAGAGTATAAACCTATGGCTGTTTATGGTCAAAGGCATTTTTATAAAGTAGAAGACTTGGGTAATGCTGTGAAAAGTGCGATATTTTACATTAATAATCCAAAGGTAAAAAAAGAATTCAAATATGGATTTATGATTATTCATTTTTGAATTCAGTAATTAACATGTGAATTTAAATTTACAGAAATCACTTGATTGCACGAATTTGAAGAAAGCATTATCATCATCATACTCGTGTGATAATAATTTGTCTGATACGAATATTCTTAAAGTCGATATAATGGAAAAAGAAAAAAATCGCGCGAAGGTAAAATAATAACTTGTGAATTATATTAATGCAAAGAAATTTTAAATAACATTTTTTTTACTTTACTATAGGTGAAAATTGATTTTTCTTTAGATCAACATCATGCACAATTTTATCAACATCTTCGCAATCACGATGATTCACTATTAAAATTTTCACAAAATGGTCTTGCAGATTGGATTCCTGGAGATATTAATAGCGTAAAAGCCTACACAACAGACAGTGATTTTTCTTTTGACACAAAGGCAACAACATCTTCATTTTCTAAAAAAAATACACAACAAATTATTGGTCCCGAACAAATACAAGCAAAAATCAAAGAACTGACTGAAAATTTTTCATCGAAATCAGTTGAAGATATCGAAAAGATTTTTTGTGATATTTTCCCGAATAGCAATATAAAGGTTTCGATAAAAGATGGATTGATGTTTGTTTTTGCTGTTTTCGTGACGTTATTTGAAGCAAAGAATGCAGAGTGGTTGACAAATTTGTTTAATATTCTACTTAAAGTTGAAAATCTGCCGCTATTAAAAAGCACTTCGGTATTTTTTTATATTTCTTTAAATTTAATAATCACTATAATAAATATTAATATTGTCACTACATAGGGAATCGATCCTTGCCTTCAACTGATCTTTATTATAATTGGAGTACTGCAATGGACAGGTACAGCAAAAAATATTAAGCCAAATATTTATCAAAAAAATTTACACATTGTTATTGACCAGCAATTTCTTATAATTGAATAGGACCTCTGAATGAAGGCAAGTTGATCTTATAGAGTTTAGTTTTTTCTTTTTATAAACTTATTAATAAACTTAAATATCTCTTCCAGCATTCGATCAACTTGCTCAAAGTGATAAGGAATTCGATACAGTTCTCGGTGCCAATAAACAAGACTGTCTTTCACATGTTGAAAAGATTGAGAAAGATTTGGACGCTGTTTTCCTGTTGATGCAAACTAAGCCTATTTTCTTCAAGCAAAAGAAATATACAAAAATTCATGGTAAAATTTTTTCTTGGTTATTTTTAAATAATTCTGAATAGTATTTTCTCAATTATCATTTTTTTATACAATATTTAGCTAGTCTCGATCAACTTTTGAACTCTCTAAGGGATTTTGTAACTATATTGTGCTTTTTATCATACTGTATAATCCTACTTATTTGCATATTTGGCTTATCAATTTTCTGCTTTTCAGATGGAATTTTTAAAGGATGTTTCCATGAAACTTCACGAGCATTTAAAAAATCTCCAGAAACAGAAGGCTTGTTGGACGGCTGCTTATGTTGCCGCAATTTGGTAATTACAACATACCATTTTATATAGATTTATTTACTTTATACATGATTTTAAAACCAATAATCAATAACAGTACTGCGGTGGGTTTATTGGCTTATGGAGCTATGAACATTGGACTTTTATTTAAAAAGGTATATTATTTAGCTTTGTTTTTTCTGTTATGTAGTTTACTTTTGAACGCCTCTTCTTTTATCCAACTATAAAAAATTCTATACTTAGAAACTATTATTAGGTGGGGTCTTTGCCGCTGGAAAATTAGCTTCAGAAATTGATTTACTTCGTGAAGGTTTGAAAGTAACGATAGATCGGCAGTCAAAAATTTTAGACCAGATAAATAATTTCCATTTAAATATTCAAGAAATGGAAACTAAACTAACAGGGAAATCGGTAATTATTCCAAATATTAATAATATATGTTTATTTTTGGTTGATTCCTTACAAGAAAAATTTCATCATTTTATCATAGCTGAATCAAATGAGTGGCATGAAGGAGGAAATGACAATATTAGCAAAAGAATTTAAAATAGCATGTGGCAACATCCGACAAGTATTTGAAGGGAAATCAAGAAATTAGTGATAAGGTTCATTAAAAATATTTTCATTCCAGATAATAATTTTATTGTTTATTTGGGTTCCAAAATTGATGGCGAGTCTTTATCTAACTATTATTGTTATAAGTATAAATAATAATTATTATTATTATTATTCTGATTATTATTAGTGTATTCTTCTAGTTTAGTAGACAATTCTTGTCAATATATTCGCCTTTGTAGTACTGACATGTTCGTAAATTTTTCGAATTTCCTCTAAGGTCACATCCGAGATATCGGCCATCAAATAGGCGATTTCTCCGCGTGAATCAGAGAATTGTTTCTCAACATTATGATCGGAGAGAATATCGTTGATTTCCTATGTAATATAAAATGTATCACAATTATTTATGTATAACAAATACTACTATTTAGAATATTTATTTACCTTTAATACACCAGGTACATTTTTATGAGCAAATAACAAACGACATGAATTTTGTGTGGCAGCTGGAATAGCACGAAGGTCTATTTCTGGAAAATTAACAGCGCCAATTGATGTTCCATTATTAATGTATTTTACGAGAAACCCTGCCACTTCGAGTCCGATCATATGTTGTGCTTCTTCTGTAGAGCCACCTGGAAAAAAGAAAATATGTCAGTGATTTATATAATCAGGCTATTGTAAAAACCAAAGAATCATCATTTGAACCTATATGCGGCGTCATTATAAGATTTTTGCATTCCAACAAGTCTTTTGTCCATTCATTCAACTCGCTATTAAAGGCATTTGATTCGTTGGAAGCTGGCTCACGTGGAAACACATCTAACGCTGCGCCCGATAAATGTTTACTCTTTAAGCCTTTAATCAATGCTGGAATCTGCACAACAGAACCCCTGGACGCATTTATCAGATAGCTTCCAGGTTTCATGAGTTTAATTTCCGAATCACCGATCATACCTTTGGTTTCATTGGTTTCTGGCACATGTATGGTCACAAAATCAACACGTTCCAGTAGCTCATGGAGACTACTTAATTGTTTGGCGGATCCGAGTGGCATTATCTGAATTATATCATGAAAATACACTGTCATGCCCATCGCTTCCGCTAATACGGAAAGCTGAGATCCTATATGACCGTACCCAATGATGCCTAATTTTTTATAATCAAACTATGATCGTCAGATAGATAATCTCGATAGGTCATAAAATAAATGAGTCATATAAATACCAAGTTTCTTTCCGCGGATTTCATAGCATTTATTCGAAACTTTATGCCAGTCACCTCTATGCATCTCGTTGTTACGATCACCCAATTGACGTGACAACCCGATTATTTCTGCGATCACGAGCTCGGCAACGCTTCGACTATTACTGAAAGGTGAGTTGAAGACTGAGATTCCTTGTTTCGCTGCTGCTTCCAAGTCAACTTGATTTGTACCAATACAAAAACAACCAATAACCAAAAGTTTCTTTGCTTCCAACAAGACTTTTTTTGTTAGTTTAGTTTTTGAGCGAATACCAACCGCGTGTACATTTTGAATTTTTTTAATGAGTTCTGCTTCTTGAAGAGATCCAGCATGTTGCTCTATCTGAATAATTGATAATATCATTACTTTTTGCATTAAGTAAAAATCTCTTAATTAACAACACTACTTGCCTGATATCCCTCTTTCGTGAGCAATTCCACTGCACTTTTGTTAACATTTTCAAGTAACAAAATTTTGATTTCACCAGCGTCAAATGGTCTAAGGATTTTTGGCTGGAGAGATGGGTTAGAACTTGAATGACGAACAGCGCTTTGTTGGGCCATCTTTATGTATTGACATATTACGCAAGTAGAATAGAAATTTTTATCAGGATCCACGTTACACTAGATACCATGTGTGATTTGAAAAATTGGTTCCTCGAAGAACAAAGTAGAAATGCAGTCACCTTTCAAAAGAAGCCGTCTGACAAATCTTGCTCAACATAATAATACATATACGTTACTAAGTACAATCATATTTTTTGTTATATTTTATATATGTGTACCGACAGCAGTAGCTTCACGAGGAGATCATGCAAGTGAATTTCAAGAATGTGTAGAAAAGTGTCGGCAATCAAGTTGTTCTTCAAACACCCTTTTACCTTTTATTTTACGTTTATTTATGTGGTCATGCGAAGATGAATGCAAATATGAATGTATGCACGAAATCCATAGCAAAGCTCTCAATTCTAATCAAGAAATAGTACAATATTATGGAAAATGGCCATTTCATCGACTCTGGGGAATGCAAGAACCAGCCAGCGTACTATTCAGCTTCTTAAACGGGTACACGCACTATCGCTACCTTTCCATCATCCGACGAACGATCCCCGACACATACTACATGAAAAAATTTTATATTGGCTACGCGTATGCGTGTATAAACTCCTGGTTCTGGTCGGCCATCTATCATTCACGAGACTTTCCCCACACCGAAAAACTAGATTACTTTTCCGCCGCGTTCTCGATACTATTCTCATTTTTATTTACCTCAATTCGCATATTTCATATACGTAGCAGAAGAATAATTTTCGTGTTGGCTACTCTTTGCCTGTTGGCGTTCCTTGCACATATTTCTTATTTGACTTTTGTCACATTTGATTACGGGTATAATATTGTAGCGAACGGGGCTGTTGGGTTTGCACATAATTTCATTTGGGTTTGGTGGTCGTGGAAGAATTGGCATAGCCGGCCTGATGCATGGAGACCGTTTGCGGCGGTTATTTATGTTGCAATAGCTATGTGCTTGGAGATTTTTGATTTTCCACCTGTTTGGGGTGTTTTGGATGCTCATGCTCTTTGGCATGCTAGTACTATTCCTTTGAATGGATTTTGGTATGAATTTTTAATTGGGGATGCATCAATTGAGAGTTTAAGTGTAAAAAGACATTGATCTAATTGAAATAAGAAATTTTTATCTATAAAATAAATTCATTTAATAAATTTGTACTAAAATTGATTGATCAAATAAATTGTTTGTAAAAGTCAATCATAACCTGATACAAATCATTCCTACTAGTGACTACTGGCGCTTCTACACATTAAACCCAAAACTGCGCATACACACTTTATGAGCTTCAATTAAATCCTTACAATTTTCTTCACCTTTTGCGAATATACATTCGTCGCGAACTCTTTTGGTATCTGGGCACGCGCAACACGGTTTAAGATTCGCTGGAGGTTGGGAGTTGGCGGTGCCGTTTGTTGCAAGTTTTTGTTGACTTAGGACTAGTGAAGTTTCTGGCTTATTATTGTCTTTGGTCATTTCAGCGTGAAAGAGAAAATACAACAGAAAATTTGATTGCTCTGCTTTTCACCCCAGACGCGGTGCCCAAAAATCCCTTCTCTTTCCTGAAAGTTGGGTGATCAACCCGGGGGTTGATAGTATTTGAAAATAATCTTTAATTGTGATAAAACTGATAGATTTCGTCTTATGTATGAAATGTACACATGAAAAGAATATCCCAGAAATCTTTTATTTATGGATGAAAAATTATGTTGAGCCAACTAAAAACTAACTTCCACAATATTTCAATTTATATTTTGAAGCTGACAAAGTGAAACATGATATACATATGGATTGATTGCCCAATTATCTTGTATGGATATTTAACAATTAAAACGTTATGTCAGTATATCCACATGTGCTGACATTTGTTTTTCATAATATCGATATATGACAATTTATATTTCATCAATTAAATTAACATCTGTAAAAAGGAAATGATAACAATAAAGTAAAGTCTATAAAAGTCCATGAAAAAATTGCGATAAACCAAAGTTAGAACAATTATAATCTGTTAATAATAATAATGATAGTAATAATAGCAATAATAAATATATCATATAAGAATTAAAATATACGAAATCGAGTTTGCTAGTCTAATACATATCCTATAGATATAAAAGATATCATCAGTAAAATCAATAGATCAAAATTCCACAAAAATAAAACTTACCGCAAAACGATCAGGCATGAACACAGGGCCTAAAAGTGTCCATGCATAAATCGTTAAACATAGCCAGCTTGAAACAACCTTAACCCAAACAGCGGTATAACTTTGCCCGATTCTCACTAATTCATCGTCTTTTGATATAATTGTATTCCTGTTATTTTTTTAAAAAATAATTAAAGTATTGTCGGTAATTAATCAATACGTCACTTTAATCGAATAGATCGGTTCTTTTTTTTTTTTACTTACCAATTGGTCAAAAGCATTGCCACATACATGGCGGCCAAAGCAAAAATTATATGGAAAAACGAGTAATTATAGGCAACCCCGTTTTTCTCATCGTCATTACCATCAGCGTCGTCGTCGTCGTCCAACGCGGAAGCCGGCACTGCACCACTTTCAACAGCCGCCAACAATGCGTCCGAGCGCACGTTGGGTGAGGAATCGTTTGGCTGGTTAGTTAATGGGACCGCAGATATAGTATTCAAAGGATGATAATCCGATTTAGTGATTAATGCCTTGCCTTGAGTTGCAGCTCTCGACGTAGAAAATGCAAGTGCAAGGAACGTAAATAACGCGCCTAACACTATTGTCGTCGTACGTGTTCCACGACTGCGTGTCAACGGATTGCACATTTGATCATCGGGCTCGTTAGCCACCGCACTCAATATTACGTAGGTAGCATAGATTACTACCATCGATGCTTGTGATAAACCAGAATGCGAATTTTCTTCTTGGACCTTCGGATGAACACACATGATAGTGACAATCAGGCAAAGAATAGAATTGAACGTGATAAAAAATTGATTGAGACTGCATCCACTTCCGGCGAAAAAAGCATACATCAATCCAGTCAACACGATAGCTCCCAAAAACATTCCAAGTGTTGATCCAATAAGAATGTATTTCCACTTATCGTTATCTTCATCCTCCCATTTTTCGATACACATTTCCGCCCACGAGTGAGCAAAGTCAACTAACAGCACTAAACCAAACAAAATGAAAATCGAACCGCCAATTAACGCTACATAATTACCCCAGAACATGAAAAATTGATTTGGAATGAAAAAAGATGTTATAAGCAAACTGATCCATAACAAAATTTTTGGACCCCACCACCTAAAAAATCATATTAAGATAGTAGTTAATTAATAGTAAATAAAGAAAATATTTTGTCAAGTTTCACAATTAAATACCCATTTTGGATGGAAGCGCGTTTATCGTGTGTATCATAAACTCCTGTCACTAAAACTCCCAATAGAAAATGGAAAAGACTAAGTGCAAAACAAATCCGATGTACCTTAAAAATCAAATAATCATACAAAATTACTATTATTATCGGATCATAAAGGTCATTTCAAAATTTACTTACTGCAAGAACACCGTAACATGTTCCTTCAGGGCAATTTAGCTTTAAATAATCATAAGTTATTGATTCTAGCTTTTTTATAGCCCAATCTGATAGCATTATCCATGCAAGCTATTTATTTACAGGTAAATTTTTATGATTTATTTTATAAAGGTTACTGCGCAAATACTAATTCAATAATTTATTTAATGTAAGCTCACCATTGAATTCAACAAGAATATAATCTATAGAGACCGATTAAATATAAAAAATTAAACATTATTCAATGAAAAACTTATCAAAAAATACTTTCAAATTAGCTACCGCAAATCCAATTCTGGTCGCAATTGAGTTGTTACAATTACAAGATTTACACCCTAGAGAACAAACAGCGGCGGAGAAACATGACCCCACAATTGACACGACCCAAGACGCAGCGGGCAGGGCCAAACAACTTAAGGCAAACCCCATTTTTATACTTCTTTAGGTAATAAATTTTTGACTAAAGAGTGAGAAAGGAACCGTGAATATCGTTACTCGTTTTGGAGCATGTCTAAAGCCTGGTCCATCCGATAATCAGTAAATCAGTCCGAAACACAAACCAATAAGAATGCGTAAATTTTTGATTAACCCGGAAAAAAAATCCGAAGCACGAACAAAAAAACAGATGCTTAAATCTATCTTGATGCACTAATAAAAAATGTCAGGGAGGCAATTTTATGTATGATCTTAATTAAATTCTAGCTCTAACCTAACTCTAAACTTAAAATCAATTTTTAATTATATAATTGCATAATAAACCAAACTTTAGATATTTTTCTTATTTTTGAAGAAATACTAAAGCAGAATAATGAATTAAGGATTAAGTCAACCCAACAAAACAAATCTGATACAAGAATATGAAAAATAAGTATCTAAATCTAGTTTAAAAAGTTCTAATTTAAAAATGTTAGTAAGATAATTTTTATATAATTTATATTTTAGTTCTAACAAACTTTTTACAAGTTAATTTGCAGATCAAATACAAAAATAACAAATAAATATTTTGGCTTGTGAGCTTTTTTAATATTGTCATGATATGATAATTGACAAACAATTTTATTGGATAATGAAAATATCAATTATTATTGAATTATATTTATTAATATTTTTATTGGATAATTATTTTAGTTAGTTATTATTGTTATTCCAGTTCTTTTAACAGTATTTATATAGCAGAAGATCTTTAACGGGTTTCTTCTTACAGTTATAAGAGGAG
>CAJVPL010001578.1:0-13031 GCA_910591945.1 Ambispora gerdemannii | reverse complement strand
CACTATTATTATTATTATTATTATTATTATTATTATTATTATTATTATTATTATTATTATTATTATTATTATTATTAGTTCAGATTTAAATTCTATAAAAATTAGCTAAAAATTAATATTAAAATTTTTATTAAATTAAATATAAAAAATAATTTGAAATATTTAGTTATTTTAGTTTTTATCAGATTAAATATAAAAAAATTGATTTCAATTAGTATTAATATATTAATATTGAAAATAATTTAGAATATTAAAAATATTAAATTTATTTTTGATTTATTAAAAATTTATAAATTGAGTATAAAAAATATTAATTTTATTTTGATATTTATTAGTTTTTATCAGATTAAGTACAGAAATAGTTAATTTTTTTAGGTTATATTTTATTAGTTTTATTATATTAAGTACAGAAAATAATTAGTTTTTACTTAGATTAAAAATAAAAAAATTTAAAAAATTTAATTTTTATTAGTTTTTATTAGATTTAATATAGAAATAATTAGATTAAATATAAAAAATAATTAATTTATCAAACTAATTATAGAAAATAATTTGATATATTTAATTTTTAATTATTATTAAATTAAATACAAAAAATAATTAGTTTTTTTAGAAAATAATTAAAATATATCTATAAAAATTTATCAAAAGCTTAATAAAATATAATAAAATTTTATTAGTTAATATTTTTTTGTTTGATATTAAAATAAAGCTAAAATTTATATTTTAATTAGTTATAATAATTAACAAAAATATAAAATTATTTATATAATTTTATTAATAAAGTTTTTTGCTATTTATTATTTTTAATTATTATTATTATATATATTAATACTAGTTTTATTAATTATTAGTTAAACTAATTATTATAAGTTAATTTAATTAAATTTTATTAATTATAATTTATTTTTTTAGAGTTATAAAATTAATTATATTTATATTTAATTTATATATATTAATTATTATATTTGTGAATAATTATATATTTTAATAATAAAAAAATTTATTATATATTTAAATAATTTAAAATTCTAATAAATAATTATATACAAATTTTTATATATAAATTATATATATTATATAATTTTATATTTATTTAATTAAATATAAATTAAATTATTATTAATATTATTTAATAAAATAAAAAAATTGATTATCTAATAATATTATATTATAAAATATTTTAATTATAATAAAAATATATTATAATAAAAAAACTAAAACAATAAATAATAAAACTTTTATAATTATAAATTATTTTTATACTTTTGTATTATAAATAAAAAATTATTATTAATATTATTTAATAAAATAAAAAAATTGATTATTTATTAATATTTATTATAAAAGATTTTAATTATAATAAAGAAATATTATAATAAAAAAACTAAAACAATAAATAATTAAACTTTTATAATTATAAATTATTTTTATTCTTTTGTACTATAAATATAAAAGTATATTAATTCAATAAATAAATTAATTATAAATTTTTAAATTTGAATATAATTAACTTAAGCTTTTAATAATTAAAATAAAAATATTTATCACTAATTCTTTTTAAATTATATAAATAATAATATAAACAAAACTATTTCTATATAATTATTTATAATAAATTAACTAAAAAAAAATTATTTATATATTTCTCATTTTAAATCATTAAATTTTGAAGTTAATAAAATTAAATATTTGTCTTGAACAGTTATTTGTGAATATTGAATAGCAAAAAGCTTTAAAATAATTATTTAATTAGATGAATCCAGTTTAAATTTCAAGTTTTGAATGTATATAATATAAATCTTCAAAGGAGATTGATTGCATTGCAGCTATAATTAGACATAATATTAGTTATATGTTCTGGATATATTTTTTCTGAATTGGTCATGTTGTTACTGATATTACACACTGTAAGATTCTTGTTAAATAATTTATACAATTAAATCTCACGCAAAAAATTCTTTTTCAAGAGAATAATGTATCTGTTCATATCACCAAAGTTGCTAATTCTTTTCTTGACTTCTCAAATATTGAAGTGCCACCTTGGCCAGCTCAAAGTTTTGATCTTAATCTTATAGATCATTTATTGAGATTAAAATTTCTCAACGTGATTCACAACCCTCAAATATTATGCAATTGGAAAGGTGGATTAAGAAGGAATTTGATACAATACCAGTAAATTATTATCATAATTTAATTAAATCTATGCCATGCTGGGTATGGGGGTCAAATGAAGTATTAATTTGTTATAATAAATAAATAAAAATTTATGTGTTGGTTAGTTCACAAAATTGTTTACAAAAATGTCCAACACTTTTTATATCTCCGTATTTTTCTTATTTATAAGCCTTTTGTGACTTTATAACTGCTAGTTTAGATGCAGTTTTATTTTTATTACATCAATTTTGATCTCATCAATTATGATTTACAGTTATTTACAAGTTTTAATCTTTCTTTGGTTTTATTAAAATCGATTGGAACAATTTGGAGATGTTTATTATCTTGAGGCCTCAATTTTAAAAACAAAAATTCTGGATATATAGATCATTAATAGAAATGTAGAATTTTACACTCAAGTTGTCCAGATGACCGGAAATTGTAATTCTGCATTATTGATTTTTGAAAATCATTTTTTAGCGTTTTTCCATTGTCCCAAAGCGCTTTAGAAAATGTATACGTAATTTATCAAGCAAAATGTCAATTCATTAATAATTAAGTATATTATGATTGAAAATACAGCCAGTGTATTTTTATTTGTCACGAGTTTATTAACTTTATGTACGAAAAAACTATTATATTAAAAGTAGAACAAAACGGAACAGAACAAACAGAACTGATTAAATGCTACGAAAACGGTAAAAAACGAATTGCCTAGAAATGCAAGAAACGAGTATAAACAGAACGAAAAAAAAGACGAATTGAAAAGAACTGATTAGAAAGACAGAACAGAAAGAACAGAAGAACTAATATAATTAGAAAACTAGAACTAAATCGATCGAAAAACAAGGTACTATCAATTTACAAAAATAATGACTAATTAATATTAAATATGTACAATTAGGAATATCGATATGTGCAGAACTAAATACTTTTGGAGTGTGATATGTGCAGATTATATATACTAAATACTTTTAATATGTTTGGAATGTGCAAGTCTATTTACATATTTACAAATTAAAATATATAATACAAATGTTTACAATTATTATAAATGTCCATAATGAATTTCCCCCGAATTAATTCACGTTTTGTGTTTGAATTTATACACCATAATACTGCTTGCAAGTTTGTTGATTCTCTCTTATTGTAAAAGCGCAGCATGACGATGAGTTTTTAATTTTTTTTCGTCGTCGACCCGGGCAAGGATTGATTGAATGGATTCAGCTTTTTTGCTTGACGCACATTTAACGAACAATGAGAAATAGCGTGTTGTGTTTATCATGTAAGTTGATACAACATCGAGAAAGAGAGAATATTTCTTTTTTCATTACATTTTTAAATTATTGGATTTTATTCTTCTTGCCTGCTACAAAAAATCCAAGTAACTATTCATCTCGCTTTTATACTTTTTCACGGTTAAAAAACAAAAATTCATAACGATAATCAAAACGTGTTCTTTATTGTACTTTGACACCCGCCGCATATGCACATACATACGTATGTACATGTATACCAATATCCAATCCATTGTTCATAGTTAACAATAAATGTGGCGCGTTGATGCATTATTACACTTATTGTTTATCGTTATAGTTAGGGTTTGAATATTAATACAATTCACAAAATAGTATTGTATTCGATAATTGAAGTAGAAAGTGGTTGTTATTAGAATAATGAACTTGACGTCGTTTCGGCGATAGTTTTTTGTAATGATTGTAAGGAGGAACAATAAACCATCAGTCTCATTTGGTATTTAGTATGAAATTTAAGAATGCAAGTTTTCATAGAAGAGACAATATACAGTTATTTTGTCTTGTTATATATAATACCATTTTTTAAATTCGAGAATACGTCATGTCTCGACATTTTCAATGCATACTACGTATCCATACTTGACATAAGTTTAATGCAGAATATATGACCTTTGCATTGTTGAATTTTTGGCAAAAGCCACAGTTTAATTGCTATCGATATTACTTCATTGCATCACATGATCACCAAAAAGATTCAATAACGATAAATTTTTTATATTGTTTTTTTGTTACTTTGGTTAGTAATAAATTGAAAAAAGTTCTGCAAGTGTATTAAAACTATAATTATAGCATGTTTATAAAGCTCTAAATGTTTTATATCTCTAATGCTATTCAATAAGGTAATAAAGTCCAACCGCGACTGTTAATTAATGCTAAAGAGCTCAATTGTCTTGGTACTTAAAACAAACATCACACCAAATTATTTTGCCAATATAGAAATACTTAGTTTAAAAAATGAACCTACAAGTAAATAAAACACACGACTGTCTAGAAAGAAAATGTCATCGCGAGACATTAATAATTAATTTAATTCGCACACCTATCAATGATCAAAGCAAAATGCGAAACCTTCAATGATCACGCAAGAGCATTTAGTAATACTAGACAAGTTTGTTATAAAGTAGTAAAACAAGCTTGTGTTTTTTATTATACATCTTGATAAAAATTTATATGTTCATAAAGCATCTAAATTAAATCATGTATTTATAAAATGCCATGGAATATATCGCTCGATTTGACGTGGTTATGCAAAATTTGTAAAAACCACTTTATAAGATATTTATTTAAAATTTACTTATTTTAAAAAGTAGCTCGTAGTATGTCTCTCATTTCGAATCTGGACCCCTGCGAGAAGAATTCAATACGTACGTTTGTCATAATTAAATTTGAAAGAAAAAAAATCATATTCTCTTAATAAAGTTTAAAAATTTAAAAATGATAAGTATTTACGAGAAAATAAATATCCATCAAATCTTATATTCGTATATTTCAAGCATTTTTTAAATAATATTACACATGAATATGTTTAATGATATATATACAAAACCATAAATTTTATTTTAATAATATTCTATACCTTTTTCTTAGGGGGATTTCAAAATTCTAATAAATAAAAAAAATTAGTTCATCTATAATTAAAAGTCACACATGTTATTAATATTTTCGTTTATTCTATAAGATTTCTTTTGTTAAAATTTAATTTATTCTAAATAAATACACACAATTCTTTCAAACTTGCATCATTACAAAATCAATGGTACCTCATTATACTCGGACTCTTTTAACACGCATTGGTGAAGTTTTGACAAAAATTTTAACCATATGTTTCACTTCAACAAATTATTTTTTTTATATCAAAGCTTTGAATGCTTAAATAATTATAATTTTTTATTTGTTATCTTTCCAAAAAAAAATAAAAAGATTCGTAATTTGTAATTTAAACTTTAAAGTACATGTATTATTACTCAATGCAAGTTCTCGAGTAGATAATTTTTTTAGATGAATACAAAGACTTAAATTAAATATATAATTTCTTCATACAATGAATGCTTAATTATAATTTGTTAATTATAATAAATATAAAAATTCAAGTATTATTAATTTGTATTAATCATTTATATTCTTAGTAAGATTTAAAATGTCAATAATTTATTTCATTTCTATGTAATAAAAATTTGTTTCATTTCTATGTAATAATAAGTTACTTTTAAAAGAGATTCAGATTTCTATTATATTTTTATAGATCATATACGTACTACAAAATGAGTTTGATTCATGAAAGAGATAAACTAAAACTCTAAATTTCGATTTTAATTTATAATAAAAAAATGCAAAATTCAAATATTATTAATACGTGCTATGTTATTTTTTCATATTATATAATATTTATTTTCACTAAAAGTATAAACTATTTTGGATTTGGCATGTATATCTTGAATGTGATGCAATGATATAATATTTCTATATTGTAAAAGGTTTATTGGATATATATTGTTCTTAATAATCTATATTTTGGTAGACAATTGTTCATGATCAAATCAAAGTATATCTACTTTAAAATTTTCTTTATATCAAACTATAGTTTAATCTAGACTTTAAGCAATTGCTCATGAAGAATATAATATAACTATTTCAAATTCTTTTTCTTTAAATGTTTATACTTATATTTATCTTTTGTTTTAGTATCAAGTCTAAAAGCATATTATTTTTTTTATTAATTTGTTCCAAAAAATAATTGTTTTTATTTGTGAATATAATTCAAAGGCATAGTATCAACTGTCATAAAGGTTTAATGTTATTAAGTAATTGGTCAATGTTTTTATGTTCAAATCTGTATTTCCTAAATAATTTTCTTTTCACATTTTTACGTTCAAGATAGCAGTTCGAAATTCTTGCCAATGACAACGCAAGTACACTTTTATATATGCATGTCGCTCCAAAAATCGTGCATCTTAATTGATTAGCTTGCGATCCAGACATCACCAAGTAAAAAGTTTGACGAAACAAATGACAAAGCAATTTAATTACGACCATGTAATTTATTCGACGAGTTTATTAACGAATGTAATATTTAAATAGAACAGAACAGACAGAATTGATGATATCAATAAAACGAGAAAAAACGTACGAAAAAAAAAAACAAAACGAGAAGAACGAGAAATCGAAAGAAAGGAACAGAACAGAACGAGAGAACTGGAGAATGAACCGAAAAGTAAAATTAAAATTTACAAAATTAATGTCTAAATGATGATTACTTTTGAATATTATATACAATTAAAATTGATACTTTTGAATATTATATACATATTATGTAAATTAAACTAAAAACTTTTGTTGTGTGGGTATCTATATACATTTTTATATACGTATGATACAAATTATTACAAGTTTACAACTTTGCAATTTTTTAATTGTCCATAAATTAGCTGACGCGTTTGAGGTTATCATGCGCTATGATTTTCATTGCAAAGCCTTTTATTGTGATGAACTAGTTGGCGTAGGCAAGAGCTTGATATGAATTTCAGTTCGTTGTTGGTGGAGGCAAGAGATGGTTGCCGCATGTTTAGGTACATGTATTACGAACATGGAAGAGCAATGTAATATCGCATGATCATCACATAGCCATATCGATATCGAGGAAGAGAGTGAAATCTGGTTTACTTTGTTTTATTTTTAGTGATTATATTTTTTTCTTTTCTTGCCTGTTACAAAAAATCCAAGAAGGTTTTCATCTCGTTCTTATACTTTTCTTCTCGACGGTTAAAAACAAAAGCATAATTAGAACTGTCAAGAATTGTGTAATGGACCCATTGTTCGGAAGATTGACATCGTCGATTACTTTATAGGTAAACAAATGGTGTGGCGCGCCCCTACATTATCTGGGACGCCACTACAGTTATTGTGTTTTTTTTGGGAACACAGTTCATATTGTTGGAAGGTTAGTTTATGTTGTCGGCGGCAGTTTTCTAAATATAATGATTGTTAAAAAGAACAATAAAGTAAACATTATCTTGTGCGGAATTTATTTCGTTAACAAATAAAAGTTTGATTGTTCATATATTTGGAAGAAAAGACTATCCACAATATGCCGTTTTTGTTGTTGTTTTCATTCGAGCATAGCGTCATAATTCGGCATTTCTCAAATCACTGAGTTCTTTACATTGTCTCTCACAATAAAGTGTGGCTTCTCAATAAGTTTTTCCCACTCTAAATTTTTGTTTATCTTTTGCGGCTAAATTTTTTTTTGCGCTGTGATTCTAAACGTGGAATGCCACGTTTATGCCAGTTGATTTTATTGTTATTAACAAATACAGTAAACAAACTTTCTGCTTGGTGAGTTTTTTAAAAAATGCATATCGATATCACTCAATCGAAAAATTATGTTAAGATAACGACTTGATCGAAAAATTATGTTAAGGTGACGATAACTTGAATATTTTCAAGAACTGGGAACTCGATTCAATACATTGCAAGCTATAAAAAGCTAAATCGAGCAGGCGCCTACGGGTCGATTATCACCAACTTGCATCATCTTCTCTTAACATGGGATAGCGCATAAAAACAAACAATATCGATATCGCTATATTCAATCACTAATCATAACTCAACGTTAATAAAACAAAGTGCGCATTTTTTCATTCTCTGAAAATTACGAATAATCACGAGCAAGAACACATAATGATAATATTGCGAACAACGATTGTTTAGATAGTAAATGATAACGAAGATGCATTTTATTTTTTATTTGTGACTTCCGCGAATTGATATGACCAGCATATCAATTTACGTAGATAGCGAGATAAAACGTAAACACTAAGAACAGAACAGAACAGATAAAACAGAACAGACTAACTAATTACATACGAATATAACGAAAAAAAAAGTACGAAGGTAAGAATATAGTCGAATTTAAATGCGAATTAAACTGAACAAACAAGCGAGTTTGAACAAGAGAAATAAAACGAAATTAACTCAAAATTAAAATAAATTTACTTTTGGAGTATGTACAAATTGAATATACAAATTGAATATACATTATGCACAGGATATACACTACTATTATTATGTACAAAATTAATCATATAATACTTTTGAAAAAGGTATTTACAATAATGTTCCTTTATTTACAGGCCAAAAAAATGCGGAATTAACCAAATGTTCATCGCATTAAATTTTTGAGGTGTTTTTTTTCGGCGGATTTTTTTCTGTGATTATTTCGCTCGTTTTGTCTTTCCGGAAATCATTGTATGCGATATCAGGCTCCATGGAAAGTTCTCATTTTGATGTTGTTGTTGGTGAAAAGTTTTCGTTTTTGTTGTGTCGTTGGAGCCATTTAGAGCGAATGTGTTTGTGATGAATAGGTTCGAAGGAATTGAACCCTATTTATTTTTTCCATTCAATTCATTTTACTTGAATTGTTTTTATTACTTTTAAAAAATTCACCGAGACAATTTGATCACTTGCTTTTATACTTTCTTCGTTTCTCGACGTTAATACCGAAAACTATTTTACCATATACATCTACATGTACATCACAATGAAAATGATACTAGCGATAATGTAAAAATTGTAAATTGTTCCACAACATCATTCATGTACAATGCCGCCTAATTCAATCACTCACCATTGTTCACAAAGAATAAAAGCATAAGAAAAAACTGGAGCAGCACGGTGAATTTCCGCTTTTGATTTGATCAACAAAAGAACACAATATAAGTAGGACAATTTTTACCAGTGTTGCCCGAATTTTTTTTTCAACTTGGGTATATTAAATATATTAAGCGAAACCCTAATAAATAATCAGCAAGCAAGCGGTGTGAACCCGCCACTTAAGTAAATAATTAAAGTTTTGGATTGTTCAATAATATGGATTATTGTGCTATTCTTTTTTTTCGGTAGAATGAGGTAGGATGGGAATGAAACGTGACTAATATTTGTATGGAGGCGGATTGGGATAGGTTGGTTTATTGTTCCCTTTCTTTCTTATCTCTCTCTCCGCCCAATAAAAATGCACCATTGTTTTTATGTCTACGTAGAAGTTTTTTTTCCTTTTTGTTTGTGAACGTGACAATAATAGAGAGCCAATTTTTTTCTATGAAGCAGAAAATTTTTTTTAGTGTATCACATACAAAGTATGCTTACTTGCACGTGTTTTTATAACTATTTTATAAATTTTTTTTAATTTGCGCGAAGTTACAATTGCTTGAATGAGATCCCATTATTTCAAAAGAAAGTATGCTTTTTTGTTTATTGTCGAGCATTTGTCATCTTCAACGCAACAAATAAACGATGATGATGTTGTTGTTGTTGCATGACAATGTTTTGCTAATTTCTCGAGATTTTCAGAGATCATTTTTTTTCGCGCGTTGTTTATTATTATGACGTATTGTCTTGATCCATGTTAATAGGACTTTAATATTCTGCATGTAAATGTACATTTACATAGATGCACTGTACAATACACAAATTTACAATATAAACTACGTAGTAATAATAATAACGGTGATAAAGGTATAATGATGATTATGATGATGACGATAATAAGTACGCACAGTACTCTGATTAGAAAAAAGTGTAGTTGGCTCACGGAACATGCATTTGTTTTTTTTCTGAATTAGGATTCTCGCAATAATTAAACACGAAACATTATCTCTCACCGTCTGGAAATAGTTTAAAAGCCAGCCAAAAGCTGACAATAGTACGAAAAAAGTTGTTTGTTTTTTGAATTTTTTTTGTTTTTTTTTCCTATTCTCTTTTGTTTGTTTGTTAATTATTATTTCTCCAAATTTTTTGAATCCTGATTGTTGTCGAAGAATGTTTCAGTGTAAAATCAGAAAGAATGATTTGTGATGATGCTGTTGTTTATTCCATTTCGACACCAATGCTATTATATAATTCAAACTACAAACATGTACGTACATAATATTAATATCAATATGTACAGTATATCTAAATTCAAGAGCACCTGAGTAAAAACAGTATTTTTGGCAATGAAAGAAAGATAATCTATGGAGTGTTTGCCATTCAATATTACGTAAAATTCATTTACTTTGTACGTACATGATAACGAATTAATTATCAGGTCAATTTATCAATCTAAAACCTTAACCAGATGTTGTAATATCGATATCGGATCGTTGTCCGGATTTGTTCGTAGTTTAACGTTAATGAAAACTTGAATCAAAGAAACCCGCTACACAAGAGATAAACAAGAATGTCATCACGTATTGTCGTCTCCAATTTCTTTTGTGTATCGGTGATTCTCGTTTTTCTTGCTCGTATCTCTTTCGTAATGTTAGAAACTCAAGAAAAAGTGATTGTTTCACACCAATCATTCGCGATAAATGTAACCGCTATCGTCCATTAAAAAATAAGTTTCGGTATTCTATTATCTGCGCATATTATACTTTTATACAAGTGTGTGCATGGGCACACACTATTTTAATTTTACATTTTTAAGACCGACCGATTATAGTATCTTTATAAATATCTCACATTAATACTGTTTCACGTATGTTTTTCAGAATAGCTTAAAATTTCGTTATTGTTAGACCAAAACATCACTTACATCACACAATTCGTTAAGACAATGGTCAGAAATGTAATTATAGGAGAATTTTCTCCACCACACAAGACACAACATCATCGTCATCATCTTTATCACTCATTTTCCCAAATAGCGCCCAATACGTTAGAAAAAAGTTATAAGTACTCTTCTCGTATTTTTTTTTATTGTTTTTTGGGAATCGAAAGGTTCAGACCGTTGATTTTTTTCGAAAAATTTTTCTTCCTTATTTTTCTTTGACACTTAGTCTTAAAGAATAATAAAAATAAGACGGCGAAATAACGAAATAAAATGTCGGCAGCAGCAGGAAATTTACCCTACTTAGTTTTAGTTGAAATCTTTTCAGAAATCGAAGAAAATCTACCAAACAGATATCAAACACTCTTATCATGTTCTCTGGTGAACCGTTATTGGTGTCGTCATGCACTTCCGTTTCTTTGGCGTCGTCCGTTCAACTGTCGTCCGGAAAACTATGCAAAACTGCTCTCAATCTACCTACAATTCACCGATCCCGACGACTTGACTCTTCTCGATCTTGACATCACGCTTCCTTCTTCGTCATCCTCATCTCTTTTACTTCCCTACCCATCGTTCATAAAACACATCGATTTTTGTCACTTTGTCGATGCCGTGCAAAGCTGGATGACCACCGACGCTGACTTTAAAAAAGGAAAAAACCGATGGAATTGGAAACCGCAGTGGTTTCATCGTGAGATCCCGATCAGTCAAGAGGTTTTCTCGATCGTTAAACGCGGATTTGTCGATGCGCTGTTGTTGAATTTCATTCAGTACGGGGCGAAAGTAAAGAGCATTGCGTTTTCGTCGCAGAATAAAGAGATGTGTCTTGATGAGCTGTTGTGGCCATTCGAGGAGAATGTGAGTAAGTTGGTGGAAAATGTGGATTCAGTGTCTGTTTCTGGAATGTTCCAAAAGAAAAAAGTCTTTGGAAAATTGGCGAAAGTTTGTAACAATGTGGTAAGCTGTCTGTTTGTTACCTCTATTTGTACCATAAGCATATATTTTTGTCGAAAAGTATTAATCGATCATTTTTACCCTTAATTAGCAAAATATGGAAATAACAATTGAAGGAAACGCCGGCAATTCCTACGCTCAACTTTCTACTGAATATATACAACTCGGAAACTTCATCCAATCCCAAAAAAATCTTAACTCTCTTGATCTAACACTTCGAGAAAAAAGTCGAGAATTTATTCCTCTTTTCTTGCACTCGATTTGGAGCACCCGCTCCACCTTAAAACATCTTAGCTTATACACTGCCGATTTCCGGGATGTCAAACATCCATTAATCGGACTGGCCTCTTGTGACAAACTAGAGTCGTTGGAATTTCGTTATTGCAAAGGGCTGACGGGAGACTTCGTTGCGCCGTTTGTTAGTGATGGGGCAATGAAAAATTTGAAGAAAGTTCGGGTGTTGGGCGGATGTTGTCCGAGTTTGGTGAGGTGGAGTGAGGAGAAGTGTGGTGTTGCGGGTGGTGCTAAACATTAATTTTTCTTTTCTTTTTTTTTTACAAAAAAATAATTAATCACAAAATGTAAATATTTTTCTTTCTGTCGTGTAGTTTTATTCAGTTTTTAGAATATTTGTATATATTAACGTCTCTTTTCTGCTCTGTACATATAATAATTCAGTTTCCCTCTGTTCTGTTCTGTTCTGTTCTAAAACAACACTAAAAACAATCGATTTCGTTCTTTTCTTTCGTTCAAGTTTTTTTTTTAGATCTGTTTTTGTTCGTCATTCTGTTCGCTTTGTTCCGTCTGTTCTGTTTCTTTCTCTTATTCAAAAAAAACATTCGATTCTGTTCTAATTTTCGATATTGTGTTAACATTATAACTAACAATAATAATAACGATAAAAGAAACGTGTTATGACGATCGTTTAGTCATGTGAAAATTTGGGTAACGCCCGATTTGGATGTGCAACATCAACATAAATTTAAATGTGGCGGTTTTCCCCTTTTTGTTATTGTTGACTG
>CAJVPL010001577.1:0-13033 GCA_910591945.1 Ambispora gerdemannii | reverse complement strand
AACATATATTTTTTTCAGATTTTTTAGATTTAATCTGATGAAGCTGTTTTAATTACATATAAAGTTAATTATTTTTTTATATGTTTTTATTATTAAAAAATAATTAACTTTATATGCAATTAGAATAGCTTTATCAAATTAAATCTAAAAAATCATATGTTAAAATATGTGATATTATCTTCATTTTAATATAAAAATAAAAAATATTTATCAGTAAAATTGAAAACTTTTATATAAAGAAAAAACTCATATTTTTCATATTTTTACTATGTTTTATTAATAAATTTGTTTTAGTATTTCATTCTTTTTAATTACTACTATATATATATATATAATTTTTTTATAATTTAATAAATTATTTTTAATTATAATTAAACTTCAACAATTCTTATTTTAATCTATAAAAATTATAAGAAATACTAATAATAAATTTTATTATACTAACTAAAAATATTTATTAAATTTCAATATTTTATTAAGTGTTAATACAATAGCAATAAAAAAAGGCAGTAACATCGAAACTTACTAATAAAATATAAATAAAACGCGAGTTTTTAATTTTACTAATCAACATTTTATATCAAAATAAAAATAATATTTTTAATTGCAAGTTAATTAATTTTTATAATTAAAAATTGAAAGAATATATATTAAAAATGTTAATTATTATTTTTATTTTGATATAAAATAAAAAATATTGATTAATAATTAAAAACTTTTATATAGAGAAAAACCCGTACTGTATTATATTTTATTAGTAGGTTTTGACGCATTTCTTTTGGTTGTCATCGTATTTACTTTATTATTATTTTAGTTGATTTATTACTTTATTTTATTACTTGCTATCATATACTTCGATATTTTATTTTTCATTAACTTTATATTGAATATTGAATAATGTTTGATATTTAATGTTTGGTTATTTCAATTCGTTTTTATAATACGTATAATTGGAACGGTCCCACAATTCTACAATTTCTATTCCTCTTTCAATTGGTCAATAAATTCGTTAGATCACTAGAATCTGCAAGATAATCGTCACCATTGTTCAACATCGGATGGCATTACTTTGGCATTATGATCGTCCAAATTAATGGCTTGGTGTTGGACATAGATAAAAGAGAATTATATTCGTGGAACTAAGTTGGGTGATATTGATTATTTTTTTTTTGAAATTTTCGCCTTACAGTTCTCACTACATTTCCTAGTTAAGTTTTCTGAAGATATATTTTACGTCAGCTTTTTTACGTAACAAAATACATTCGTTTTACAGAAACATTCGGACAATTAAAAATTGATATGTTGATTAGCAAAGGCTTAATTATCTTTGCAGGAATTGTACAATTCCAAGGTTCTTTTACATAGATTTTCTTACTATTTATTTTATTATCACGTCTAATTATAAACCAGAAAATTTGGGTTTTGCTTTTCCAATTGATATATTAACTGTTCGCATTGTGACTTTACTATGCCATTAACATGCATTTTTTTTAATATATGAATAACTAATTTATAGACCACTTTTAGTTGGTGCAATCAATTAGCGGTAATCGAAACATTAACTAATGTGATTGACTACAACAACACAACGATAAACTCGATCCAACAAAAATCTAGTATTGAAACCTCGGCATGTGGTGTAAAAATAAAGTAAATTATTACTTCATAATGGGAAATTAAAAAGTAATGTATTACTGAAGCTTTGAAACTTAATGAACAAATTAGATGTTCATTATTAATAAATATTCTATGTTTATATTACTTTATTTCAATAAATGATATATTGTCTTCAGTGATCGATTTTCTTTCGACACCATTCTTTAATCTAAAGTAAATATGCACATCAAAGTTAAAAGTTGTTTAATAGTAATAAAAAAGAATTAGACAAGATTTCTTACCTCGTTACAGATATTATTAACCTTTGTGAAATTTGGGTCGAGTTCATCATTGTTTTTCTTTTGAATCTCGTTTATATAATTCAAATAAATCTCGGCGACATTTTTAATATTGGTGCTTTTGAGCAATAACTAAAATGAACAATAGTAAAACTATTAACAATTATCATTAGGTTATGGTTATTATTGTCGCTTAGTCTTCACCTTAATGGCCAGTCCCTTTCTGATCTCAACAACTTGGTAAATGACATCATAATTCTTGAAGAATAAAGCGAATTTCGCTATGCTGGCAGCAATTGGGCCAGAACACATGGTAAAAACTCTTCCATTATCAAGTCTTTCATAATGTGTCAAGATTTCAGGTACATGACGAATTGCGTCATAAATCATATCCGATAGACAATAGATCGCAAGAGTACGGTTTTCAGGTTTCGATAAATCTTGGAGATCATTTACGTAACGCGACCAAATTTCTTTTGGCCAGTATTTCCGATTTTCTCGTAAATCAACTGAATAATCTCGAATTATGTTTTCTTTTTGAAGAAATATCCCAACAATTCCAGCATTTTCTCGACTAAAAATAGAAAATTATATGTATTGTATTATACATTCCTTCCACAGAGCAAGTTGTGAGGGATGGTGTTGTGAAGAGTTACACGTAAAACAAAAAAAAAGGAACATTTACTTGTTAATATTTCCTATCGTTTTTGAATCTAATAACCCTCTAGCAATAAAAATATCAGCAAGTCCAATACCGACTAATCCAGCAACGTAATGCGAATATAATTCATAATCTACTACTGTGTTTATGGCAAAATTATTTTCAGCTGCTTGCTTTGCATAAGTTGCCATTCCCTGTCCCATCGCTTGTGTTATATTTTCAATAATAGTTTGATATCTAAATATTTGAAATAAAAGGTTTCGAAGGTAAATAACACGATTGTTAAATGGTAAAGAATCTTGTGTATTTACTTTTTTTCAAGATTCAAAAATTCTTCTATCACAACATTAAATTCTACTAATAATTGCCGGTCTTCATTTGGGCCACCTAAAATCATATTAATAAATCGTGTCAATTACAATGCTGGCATTAAATAAAACAGCACTTTTAGATTACTTGAAGTGAAATTCCATCCTCGTTCATAAATAATTTTATGAAATCTCGATAATAAGTCTATTTTCATATCAATCGGTAATGTCATGTCATCTTCGATAGTATCAAGACCACGCAGAACGAGATAAAAGAGACAAATCTAAAAACGAGCAAACTAATAAATAAGGTGAAATAAATCCTTTAAATATTTCTCATCTCTTGATACTAACTGGTTCATACAAATCACCAGAATAATTATTTATAATAATTGCGAAGGATCTCGAATATTGGTTTAATAGATGTCTACATCTTTTCTTATCGTTATCGTCATTGACTTTTTCTTTCGTTTGGATGAAATAAAATTTAATTAACGCTAAAAGTTCAGATGGATGTAATATTGACTCGAGAAAATGTTTTATCATTGTTATTATTTATTATATACTTTTTTGTAAATGACAGGTGTTATTATACGTAATAATAATGACGTATTATTCCTTTTGAAACTATAATGGGTATCATTTAAGTTCAACTGTATGCAATTACATAATAAAATAAATGAACACATACTCTGATATGCATGAGATCGACTAAATATAAATGTTCAATAAAAGTGCCATAGAGAAGACCAATTAATTGTCTAATTAATCAAATGGTAATCTTTTTGCAGATGCTTCTCTTGAAGATATTTGACTAGCACCGATAGCACTTGGTACTTTAATCCCGCAGCAGTCCGGAAACTCTTGTCCAAAGGCGTGTACGTGTACATGATCATGTTCGTCTTCATCATTCACCAGACTGCCTTCGAAATCGATCAGTGACCCAAACATAAAGTGCTGCATGATGGGTAGCTTACCAAGTACTTCTGCCTTATACATTTTAATCATGCCTTCATTTATCTTATTCCACGTCTAGAACACGATTAACATACATAATTAACATTATTTGCATCAATTTAATGAATCGGTTGAAATAATAATATTCACCTTAACACCAGAAATGTCATTGATCATTGGTGAATTCCATTGTAGCGAGGCCGTCTTTACCTATATAACAGAATAACAAAGTGTTTAATTTGCTTGATACAAAATAACTAAAGAAAACCTCAATGATCACATACCGAGTTTATAAACTTGATACAAGCTAAATACATATATTCTTTTGAGTATTCATCAACTACGTCTTTATCATGGATTGATTTTGGACGAATGTACTTGTGGCCTTAATTAACGCATAAATATTTAAGACCAATAAGAAGAAAGTGCGAAAAAGAAAAAGAATTTAAATTTTCTCACCTATCAATTGAGAAGAGCCGAATAAAAAAGGAAGAAAGTGATAGTCATCTAATCCCCAGACACCGTGAGATCCTGCGGGCTCAAGCCAATATTGAAATTGTAGGGTCCGCATCACCTCTATATATCTTGATAAATAAATAAAATTAGAAAAATCACATAGTTGTATTAACATTAAATATAGATGAATAAATACTTGTGAAAAACTCGAAGCACAATAGACCGATAATCATCTGGTCCAATAAATCCTAATTTTTCTAGACATAATCTATATATGAGAGTTAATAAATTAGATTGATGCTGTCATATTCTTATCGATAATGCTTACAGCCATGCAATGAAATTAGCTTCATGTCCTGTTCCATAATCAATTCTTTTCCGGTTCCCCCAGGATTCAACAAAATATCGAGATATTTCTGGTATAGCGGCGGGTGGTATTGATAGATTCTCATGAAATTCTGCAGCGGTCTAACAAGTGAAGCTTAGCATTTAGCAAATATTATCTCTATGAAATATCAAGGTCAAGGCTTACGTTATTAACTCGATCATAGAAATCCCTGAAAGCAGGATTTCCAAATCTACTTTTTTCGTTTCGCACAGGTGGTATCTCTTCACAATATGAATTCACTATATCAAGCACATCAATGATGTTTTGCACCACCTTTTAAACATCCAATAATAGAGATTATTCGCAATTAAAGAAAAATGTATGTTAATGAGGAGGATTTTTTTATTATGAGACCTTTATTAATTAAATCGAGTCAAGTTAACTCATTTTCCCACCTGCGACACAACACAATCTGTACTCAATTTTAAGCTTTTAATTGATTCATTTAGTCTTTCGATGAAAGCAAAATACTCTTGAAACGCGGATGACTCTTGAAACCTCTGTAAATCTTCTTTGGTTAATATCTTCCGCTTTGGAACTGTAAAGGAGGAAGATGGATCTGTTGCGACAAACATTTCTCAATATATGTTATGCTTTTAAAATATAATATATACATATATATAAAAACGCGAAAATGCTTTGGGTCATAATAGTAGCCAATCATTTTTGAAAGAGGATGGATGACTAACGCTACATTAAATAGATCAAAATGTTTTGTTTGCGTAAAGTCTTGATTTCGCGTTGCATCTCTTATCCCAACCGTATTTTCTACTGCGTGAATTTTAGGAAAATGTCGCAAGCAACAACCACAGATTGGCCCGCGTCCAAAGTACGTTCAACTTTTATCTCATATTTTGAGTCAAAAGGCCATAAACACATACCTTCTTCGTCGACTATACCCTTTGAAGACCCTACGTTATTATTCGCAAATGCTGGCATGAATCAGTTTAAATCTATATTTTTGGGAACAGCAGACCCAAATTCAGAATTTGGTAAATTAAAACGTGCAGCCAACAGTCAAAAATGTATACGTGCTGGTAAGTCATTACTCGTTCTGGAGTACAATGCTACTAGTTCCTGGTTGAATATGATAATATATTCATATGATTTTTAATATCATAATTCTGTTAATTCAGGTGGCAAGCATAATGACTTGGACGACGTCGGTAAAGACGTTTATCACCATACATTCTTTGAGATGTTGGGAAATTGGTCGTTTGGTGATTATTTCAAGGTTTGAAAAACAATGGAAATTTTAATAAATGAATTATTAAATTAATGCAAAATGAAATTGTGATTTTATTTAGAAAGAAGCAATAGAGATGGGTTGGGAAATTCTCACAAAAGTATATGGACTACCCAAGGATCATTTATACGTGACATATTTTGAGGGAGATGCAAAGTTGGGCTTGGAGCCTGATTTAGAGGCTAAACAAATTTGGTTAAATGTTGGAGTAGAAGAAAGCCGATTAGTTCCTGGCAATGCAAAAGATAATTTTTGGGGTGAGTAATTCCCCTGACCCCATAAAGGAAAGACTTTAACTTTCTCGGTAGAGAATCGCATTTTCATAATTAGTTCTTTTGGTCTATTGTTAGAGATGGGGGAGACTGGTCCATGTGGTCCATGCTCCGAGATTCATTTCGATCGTATTGGTAATCGTGATGCATCATCTCTTGTGAATAAAGATGATCCAAACGTAGTGGAAATATGGAATCTTGTTTTTATGCAATTCAATCGTGAATCGGACTCTTCTTTACGTCCATTACCCAACAAACATATTGATACTGGAATGGGATTGGAACGTATCGTCTCTGCTTTACAAAACAAACTTTCAAACTACGATACCGACATTTTCCAGCCGATTTTTCTAAAGATTCAGCAATTAACAGGAGCGCGTTCATATACTGGCAAAGTGGGTGCTGATGATATCGATGGGTTAGATATGGCTTATCGAGTTATTGCGGATCATGTGAGAACCTTGACTTTTGCTATTTCCGATGGGGGTGTACCTAGTAATGAAGGGCGTGGTTATGTCCTTAGAAGAATATTAAGACGTGGTGCACGATATGCGCGCAAAAAATTCAATGTTAAAATTGGAAGTTTTTTCTCAAGTTTGGTAGACACAGTGGTCACCGAAATGGTAATGCGAATTGTTTTTTATTTTTATCATCAAGGATTGTTTAATTTACTGAAAGATTTCTAGGGTGATGCTTTTCCAGAGATCAAACGAAAGGTATCCGATGTTAAAGAAATCTTGGATGAAGAAGAAGAAAGTTTCTCACGTACGCTTGATCGAGGCGAAAAACTTTTTGATGGATATCTTCAAAAAGCTAAACAATCTAATGCTCCTGTATTGCCTGGTGCTGATGTTTGGCGCCTGTACGATACATATGGTTTTCCGGTGGATCTTACTCGTCTAATGGCTGAGGAAAGTGGACTTGGTGTTGATGAACAAGAGTTTTTGAAAGAACAAGAAAAAGCTAAAGCTATCAGCCGTAATGCTCGTAGTGTTGGTGTTGATGATCAAAATCTTGTTGCATTGGATGTGCACGACATTGCAAAAATTGAAAAATTCAAGACAATACCAATCACGGACGATAATTTCAAATACCGTATGTATCTTCATATTTATCTTATTTGGTCATTTTTTGAATTACATCATCAAACACTATTTTTCTTGTATTTAGAAACTGGAAATATAAATGCCATTATTAAAGCGATATTTTACAATCATGAAATATTAAATTCTACTGAGAATATATCGACGGGAAAAAATTTTGGCATCATTCTTGATCGTACAAATTTTTATGCAGAAGCAGGCGGCCAACAATATGATACGGGCGCACTGACAATTGATGGTCAAGCTGAATTTGTAGTAGAAAATGTTCAAGTGTTTGGAGGTTATGTTTTACACATCGGTTATTTAAAGTATGGCAATTTGTCGGTTGAAAATGAAATAGTTGCATCATATAATGAAGTAAGTATTTAAAAGATGATGTTTTTATTGCGATTTAATTTCTCAATATTTTTGATTTCGATAGTTTCGACGATGGCCTCTTCGAAATAATCATACCGCGACTCATATTCTGAATTATGCTCTTCGAGATATTTTAGGTGATCAAGTGGATCAGAAAGGTTCTTTGGTGGCTCCCGAAAAACTACGATTCGATTTTTCGTTAAAGGTAACAAACATGATGCATTCTTAAGTTTCCGATGTGTATATTTATAATTCAGCTGGATTTTTCAATAGAAACCCGTCGCTACTGATGAACTTGCGCAAATAGAAACCATTTCAAATGATTTTATTCAGAAAAATCATAGAGTTTATTCAAAGGAAGTACCATTACATGTTGCTAAAGCAATACATGGGCTTCGTGCTGTTTTTGGAGAAACTTATCCTGATCCCGTCAGAGTGGTTTCCGTTGGATTTGACGTGGAAGAAATAGTGAAGGATGTGTCGAATCCTAATTGGGGTTCAACATCTATTGAATTTTGTGGTGGCACGTAAGTTTTTATTCCGTATTTAGGATTTATTTTGTATTTATTTGGTTATCTTAACCTTCTATTTATCCCTTGTTAAGTCACGTGGCCAAAACGGGCGATATAAAAACATTTGTTATTCTAGAAGAATCTGGAATCGCCAAAGGAATTCGTCGAATAGTTGCAGTGACAGGCGAAGAAGCTCAACAGGTAAACCAGATATTGTAAACAAATATACAATGCAGGAATAATAATACTTTCCCGCCTCCTTTTAATTATTTATAGGCGCATCGACAGGCACAAGAATTTGATCTAAAGTTTCAGCGCCTCCAAAAATTAGAAGGCATAGAACTAGATAATGCCATTAAAGACGTCAGTAAAGAACTTGATGCATCGTGTATATCCGCCGTGCGAAAAGCGGAATTTCGTGACACATTGACTGCGCTTAGGAAAAAATTTGCTGATACGGATAAAGCAGTAAAAGCTGCACAAACTAAAGAAGTCAGTCAAATATAAAAAATTTGCTTTTTTTGTTACAATTTAACAATTTAGATTTAGTAAATATTATTATTTTTAGGTGGTTGATTCTATTAATGCATACTTCACAGAGAATCCCAACGAAAATTTCATAATTAAGCAATTAAACGTAGGATCAAATGCAAAAGTAAGAATGATCATAAACAAATCTTTGAAAATTGATTTGATTTTTCTTTAATGAATTAATATTTGAAAAAGGCCATCGTTGCTGCAATCACACAAGTTAAGCAAAATTATCCTGAAAAAGCCGCGTACTTATTTGTTATTGATAACACGTCTAGTCGTGTGTCACATAGTTGTGTGGTAGGTAAATCACTTATTGCACGTGGATTAAAAGCTGGTGATTGGGCAAAAGCAGTATCGGAAAAAATTGGGGGAAAGGTAAAATTTGTAACAAATTGTGCTCTTCTATATAATTACGTTGTGAATTAACGCATTATTTATTACTAGTCGGGAGGAAAAGATGAATCCGCACAGGGTAGTGGAGTAAATATTGACAAACTTGGGGAGGCCTTGAAAGTTGCCGAGCAATTTGCTCAGTTAAAACTTGTAGAATGCTAAAAATGTAGTTTTATTTATGCTATAAGAAGTTTCACTATAATAAATTTTATTGTAGGATCGCATGTACGCGATTCCGAAGTTAAATCGATCAAGATATATAAAAGTCAGGTCACCTTGTTAATTAACAGTTTTTGTTAAGAGATCAATTTATTATTGGAAAAGAATCAACAGAACCCGATTAATTTATTTCAGGTCTGTATGCCATCGTTAATAAGAATTTTACTAGATTATAGATTATATGGCTAACAATCGAGAATTTTTTAGTTAGGAAATTTGTCCACAGTTTGTAATAGTAATGGGCTTTGAAGGTTTCCCAGTGGAAGAGCCTAATTTCTCAATTTTGTAAACAACATCTAATCCTAATGAAATAGATAATTGATATAAATAATAATAATATTATAAGTAATAATAAATAAACTATAATAAAAAAATGTTTACCCTCAACGACACTTCCAAATACAACATGTTTGTTATCCAACCAACTGGTCTTTACGGTGCAGATAAAGAATTGCGAGCCATTGGTATTTGGACCTGCATTAGCCATCGAAAGAATTCCGGGGCCAGTGTGCTTCAAGGCAAAGTTTTCATCGGCAAATTTTTCACCATAAATTGATTTTCCACCTGTACCATTACCCTTTGTAAAATCACCTCCTTGAAGCATAAATTGAGGAATAACACGGTGGAAGGTAGATCCTTTATAGCCAAAACCATGTTCTCCTGTACACAAAGCTCGGAAATTTTCAGCTTATATCAAAAAATTGGATGAACATATTAACCACATGATAATTATTATAGAAAACTAAGAAAATCAGGAAAACCAGAAATTTCACCAGTTTTAGGAACTATATCAGCTCTCAATTCGAACACAATGCGCTTTTAATAGATGCATTAAATATTAGACCAAATGATTGCTAATTCTCACTTTTCTAGAAAGAATTCCAAGACTTACGCCAATTGGTTCACCCTGAACAGCACATTCAAAGTAGGTTCTAGGATTGGACATAATTTCCTTTGTTGCGGATTTTGTGCTGAAATAGAAAACACTGTTTCGCAAGATATAACCCGAAGATTGCATAAACATAAGAGATAAAACACTTTATATAAATATAATATTTTACGAGAATACTTTGATACATAACTTCAATAAATATACTTACAGTAAAAATTGGAGAGATATAAGTCGAATGAAAAATAAAGAAATTTACGAGGTTTGTCGTTATATAGAAAAAAAAATCTTTACACAGTAGTAACACGTGGCACAATAATTAATCGAACTTGATTGATAAAGGTCCCACACCGGCGTTCTATTTTTTATACATTGTATGCATGATATGCAGGTGCCCAGGTATCCATTAACCTAAAATCAAGTTGATAAACTGGTTTTTCATGAACAAAGAATGTTGCGTAATAATTTTTTAGATTTAATTTGAAAAAAATTTATGTTAAAATATATATATATGAAATCGATTTAAATTAAATTTAAAAATTTATAAAAAATATACATATGTTAATATCAAAACAAAAAATATTTTTAGATTTTTGGTAATCATATTTTAATATATAGTGGCTAACAAAATTATGGAATTATGGGTGTGACTTTATTAATAAAATAAAGTAACAATTGAAATTTTTGTCTTATATTATATAAAGTTTTTAATTTTATTATTTTTTATTTTTATATTAAAATGAAAATGAAAATTATAATTTATATTTTAACATTTATTTTTTCTGGATTTTTTAGATTTAATCTGATAAAGTTGTTTTAATTGCAAAAATTTTTTATAATTAATTTTATATTTTAATAATAAAAAATCTTTGCAATTAAATATATATTAAAATATAAGTTATAATTTTTATTTTAATATAAAAAAATTAATAAAATTAAAAACTTTTATATAATAATTAACAAAAATATAAATATATATATATATAATATAGTAACTAACAAAATTATGAATAAAATATAGTAAAAATTGAAACTTTTGTCTTATATAAAAGTTTTCAATTTTATTTTTTATTTTATATTAAAACAAAAATTATAAGTTAGATTTTAATATATATTTGTTTTGGATTTTTATTGATAAAGTTGTTCTAATTGCAAAAATTTTTTATAATTAATTTTATATTTTAATTATAAAAAATTTTTGCAATTAGAACTAAAGATGGGATCACAATTGGTTGCAACTTGATCACAATTCTCTGATTGGTTGTCACAATTAATCACAATTAAATCACAATTCTCTAATTGAGTATCACAAGTCACAATTAATTGAGACACTATTTTTAATTAGAATAACTTATCAGAAAAAATCTAAAAAATTCATGTTAAAATCTAACTTATAATCTTTATTTTGATATAAAAATAAAAAGTATTTATTAATAAAGTTAAAAATTTTTATATAAAACAAAAATTTCAATTTTTAATATATTTATTAATAAAATCATATATATAATTTTATAATATTGTTAGTTATTATATATATAATATTATATATTAAAATTTGTTTTTTATCAGATCTATAATAAATAATATATAGTAACTTGCAAAAAAATAAAATACTTTAAAAAAAAATAAATAAATTAAATATATTATAATTAACATAATACTTAAATAAATTTTTATTGATTTAAATTCTTTAATTGATAATTTATTATATTATTTAAACTAAAAAAATATATATTCTTAATTTTTTTATTATTTTGCTTATTTTTATATTAATACTAATCATTAATTTATTTTTCTTAGATATAGTGAATTAAAATAAAATATATATTTATTCAGTTTAGTTATAAAATCATCATATTGTAGAATCTTTTTTGATTTTTACTATATCACGTATTTTTTTTAGTATAATTTCAATTAACTTAATGCAAACATCAACTTTCAAAATTTTATATGTTCTAGATTTTTTCCAGAGATTGTTTTTTTCCAAAATTGATTCTGAAAGATGTTTTAAAATGCTAATTCATCTCATTTCAAAAATGTTTTATCAGATTTAAATTCAGAGATTGGATTATTAATCTAGAACATTAATATTAGTTTTCTTAATTCAGTTTTGTGCTTTATTTAATATGTGTTTCAGATTATTAGTATATTAAAAGATAGTATTATTTATATTTATATCATATTATGATAATGATTTAAAAAAATCTTTATTAAGTATTTGTATATAAAGTTTAGCATCAAGATCATTATCAATATTATTATGATATGAATTTTTATTATATTATTATTATTTCAGTTTGTTTGCACTGATCTTTATTAGTATTCTCTTTGATAAATGCTATACAAGAGTTAACACAGAAATCAACAAGATTTGGTTTAATCAGTACCTATTTTCTAAGAAACTTTCAAAGTTTGTACAAAATAATGCATAATATTTTTATTATTTTTAATATTTCATTAAATATTATCTCTAAAATATTATATAGATTTTTTATTTTGAGAAGTCAGAGATCTTTAATCATCTCTTTAGATAATTCTGTGTAAAAACAGGAACAAAAAATTTTATAAGAAAAATAAATAAGAAAATAAAAAAATCAAATCAGAGTTACCAAGATCTAATAAATACTTTCTTTCTTCTGATAAGCTAAATTCTTTTTCTGATCCTTCTTTCATCATATTAAATTCATTCTCTGATTCTTCTTCTAATAATTCAAGAAAAATATCATCTCCATCATCTGAATCTATTAGATTATTTTAAGATACTGCTATGGTTACTTTAAATGAAGGGTTTCTTCACTATTAGTAAAAGAGTCATATGAGTTGGGAGAGAGGAATAGACTAAT